>JBBPJJ010000413.1:0-20003 GCA_038088635.1 Veloboletus limbatus
AAGGCCATCAATCAAAGTCAAGAGGTCATGTAGTACGAAGCGTCATAGTGAGCGGAACGGAACAGAATTGTGGAGCGCCTTGGGAGTTTGGAAGAGGACGGAATGACGGAACCGCGTTGCGGAGCGATGGAGTTCGGTTGCGGAGTTCGGGATATGACAGGAGGAGTCATCAAGACGAGAAAAGAAAGGAATCATAACAAGAGAAAAGAAAGAGAGAATGAAACGTAACATTAGCTGCCTTCACTCTTATTTTCTTATCTTATCTCTTAGATTAGATTAACGTATTATATAATCATGACTTACATCATGTATATAAACTTCAAACTCCTCATCTGAGTTCTAATAGCATCTCTTGCTACAATCACAACCATCGTCTGCCTCAACCTCTTTTAGCCTCAAACACCTCAACAATGTGAGTAGTCCAAATCGCCTCTGCATTGTGTGTTGTCAAACATAGTCTGCCTGTGTCCATGTACTGGTCTGCCAGTGGATGGCATCAGCAAATTCAAAAATGGCTATACAATGTTGTACAGCCAGCTACAGGCACTACAGTGCTACAGAAAGGTCCCCCCCTGTACAGTATTATAAAATTGGTGCTATAGTAATATAAAGTATATAGCATGCTATTTGTTTAGCACTGTAGCACTGTGTATAAGTTAGTGATTCATCAGCAAACTAGCCATTGCCTGGAGTGCTTTGGAATGGCTGGAATGGCTGGAAAAGGGGGTACCTTTCTGGTCAGAGGGGGACCTTTGCAATCTGCCCGGAGTGCTCTGGAATGGCTGGAATGGGGGTACCTTTCTCGCCAGAGGGGGACCTTTACCTTATATGGCAATGGCTAGTTTGCTAATGAGTTTGCTGATGGCCGACGAGGTGTTCCTCACCTTGTCCCATCGAGTCCAAGTGGTGTTCTCGGACAATATGCTCTCAGTTTCGTCGAGCATTGAGCCAGCTGGCTCAGGACTGAGGAGAGCATCTGGACGACCCAGCGTGGGGCTGTCCATTCTTCAGCTAGCAATCGTATTTTTGAGTCTTTTCGACGCGCAGCGAGCGCTCGCTGTGCTCTCCAACATCCAACCCAACATCGTTCAGCGTCTCTACCATCGCTCTGGCGCTCACAATCACCATCGACGTCTCTCGGCATGACCTGACCCTCTATTCTGGACTTGGTCATTTCTTCTGTCTCTTAGCATATCATACCATGCAAACTGCAAGTTTGATCTCCGTAGAGCAAAACATGAACGGGAACAAGTCGAAACACTATATATATACATAGATAGATAGCGGGTCATACCGACGTTATAGAGAATACGATAACCAATCTGAGAGATCTCAACCTCTTTGGAGCCCAATGTGCACCGAGGCGACTATATAGCATGATCAGTTCGGAAGTAGGCGGGAAGTAATATTGGCCGCCTGTTGCTTGGCATTCACACCCCCTAGTTGTGATAGGGACAATGAATCGAATATCGGGCACAGCTCGTCCCATGATTCTATCCCAATCAATTATATAAATTCAAGAAGTCTCGAAGACACTGACCAGGAACAGTGCCGATGTGACTACTTACTCCAGCAGGATCCTCGGCCATTATGATAGAGAAACCGCTGAGAAAAGTTGATGATGATCAAGCTGTCGTAATATGATGATCAAAAAGATATACTCACGCTTCTTGATGCCAACTAATATGACTACATGGGGACTATCAGAATGGATCATACATAGCTGACGATGTATGGCTGTACCAGTGCAGGAACCATGAACCAGGATTGTCAGTCACCCATCGAATGACCACTTGTTGCCCTGGTGCACCGGCAGAGGTCACGTCTCGACGGACAGGGTTTTTGTAGTTGAAGGCCGTATCACCTGCACTTTGGATAACATCGAAAGCATGCTGTAAATCGAGTCAGATGTGTAAACAGCCCTTTGGCGATGTACGAACCCCATGCAGGTGGATGGGGTGCTGAATGCGGTGTAAGGAACTGCACTGATTTGACAAAGGAATGGGGCTCACAGGGGTGCCCAATCCAGTAGTCGTCATTGTCAACTCAACAACCTTGTTGGGCTCCAAGATATACACGCTCCCATTCGGCATCAGGTTAGTCGGTTGTTGCGCACCACTCAATATCTGCAGCAATACAGGGACCGTCGGAGACCGATACCGAACCCCATTCATATAAAATACACCACCGATGTTAGCAGCGGTAATCTCAAGGTTGATGTCTGCTCGCCCATATTCGGGTATGCCGGGTGCTCCCGGATTAACAAGTGCGTGCAGATTTTGCTCCAGAAGAGGCATAACACTCTTCGTAGAAATGGTCGTTGGGTCTTGACTCGGTGCACCACTGTACCGCAGGATGGCAGAATTAAGCCCTCCAGTGAAGGATGCGCCAGCTATACTTGGCAAGGCCCGTATCCAATAGTTACCGACTGGCTGCGTGGCGTTCAGTATGACGGAGTAGCGCTGCCCGGAAAACACCTGGAGTGAGTCCACCAGCAGCGGCTCCGTCAACTGTCCCTCAGTCTCAATGACGGTCAAGTTGTGCCCATCGATTGAAAACTGAAAATTTGGGTCGCAAGACATGCCCACCAAACGGAATCGATAGCGTTTTCCATACTCAACGTTGACAACAGCGAGCTCTGATTCGGAGCCACCCGCGTAGCGCCCAAGCCCGTTGATAAGAGTCGAATCGGGAGGGGAAAAAATGAAATAGTTCAGTACCGGGGAAGCGATATGATACCTTGACGAAACTATCAGAATCACATCGAAGTCACAACGACAACAAAAAATACCAATCTGAAAGGGTGATCACAGTTGTCTCTGTGAAACTTTTTCACTACGAGACTCGCAATCTTGGTATATCCGCTTACCGTCATCCACATCATACAAGGGGAGGTAAGGATCATGAGGATCATATATAACCAGAGGTCCTTTCAACCCATCGCAGATTTGAGAAGAATAATGCGAGTGGTACCAAAACGTCCCTGTTTGATTCCCAGCCTCAAATTGGTGGAGGAAGGAGTTGTTCTGACTGATCGGGCATTGCGTGACAAATGATGTGCCATCAACATAGTTGGTGCCATATTGAAAGATTCCATGCCAATGCTAGACAAAAAAAGGGTGAATGTTGCTTTTTGACCGAGCTCTCAGTAATTGCACACCACACTAGTGCTCAGCCACATCTCTGGATCTTGTAATTCATTGACTACATTGAGTGCAAATCGTTCTCCCTGTGATTGAGTTTCAGTGAGATGAACCAATAATCGTCAATAAACACACCATAGATGCTTTGATTAACGGTCCAGGGAAAGTACCGCCTGCAAGTGAAGTGCTGGATAGGGTCAATGCAAAGGAACGAGTGATTGAGAGACAACCTACGAGCGCAAGAAGCCATCCGGTGCAATCATCGCATTAGAGATTGTGAGATTAGTAACGGGTCCAACAGCATTGGATAGAGGACTGCTTCGGGAACGCGACACAATAGATACGGCATGGGTGATCGAAAGCAATGGGAGGACGGACAACAAGAGAAGAGGCATCTTGCAATAACGCCTGTTGCTCACTAGACCCGAAATCGAGCAACGGAGACAAAAGGTTGATTGGAGTCGGGAGAGAAGCTACCTGGTGGTTGATTCAGACTTACACTTCTATCCACTGCAGGATGAAGCGAGCAAGTGATAGAAGCCCCTGTGTGGTTAATCTATAGAAATATAATTTGGAACTCCGGAGAACATACACCAAATAAGGCGGTATGAATGATCCTTATTAATACCGCGAATACCACACGTTGGAGGTATGAATACTGTTCGAGTATGGGTTAGCTTCGTCAAATTCGCAAACTCGTACCAGCAGCCAAGGTGCCAGCACCAACTCGGGGCAGTCCCAACTACTAGTACATAGTAAACTGCCCCTTGAAGGATGTTAATGGAGTCGAGGCCTGTTTATAGAACACCGATGGGGTCTTGTTCGTCTAAATGAGAAAACGAAATGCGGTGCATTGTATCGCCTCGTCCGGACTCTTTCGTCCTTGCCAATTGTATGACAAGAGGGCAGGCATGTAAGATTGGGATCCGTCGAGTGATATTGGATGATGCACTGGATTGGAAAATGTTCCTCGCGGGGAGCGAACGCAGACTCGAACGGTTGTTTCCCGTCGATATGCGGGAACGTTGCGATACCATCGACGAGTTATTCAGTGTCGACACGGTCAGTTTGGTACCAACAGAAAGAAGATCGCTTGCGCCGCGCGCATTTACTTGACGAATTTCAATGAAACGTTTCCTTCGGATCCCGGTTTCGAGGGTCCAGGCTGTCTAGTAGGAGCGGGCGCGTTCGAGGTGGGGGTATTAGATGAGACGTAAAGGTCAGAGAGATTCTGCTCACCCTGCCTATGTATACGTACCGGTAGCATGCAGGGGCAGGAGCTAGAACCGCGACTGAACCCACCGCCGGATACATATGGATGAGGGTATATGGTGTGGAGGATATCAGCGGTGGGAGAGACGACCTGGGGAAGCACCTATAGTTGCGATGGACTTGTCAACGATAGGGATCCCCGTTCTCAGCTTCTCGGTTACAAAAAAAGATGTTCGAGCACTGTCGTCAGAGTCATTGACCGTGTGCGCAGAGATCAAACGCGATAAGGGATATTGGCATGCATCTTGCGAAATCTATCCACGACGATTCCAGGTTGCGCTTGGAGTTCGGATAAGGGGAGAAGGGGGGAAGGGAGTATAGAGAACAAGACACAGTCGCTCGCTCGCCTCCGGAAGGTCGGAACGATGCAACCTGCACGTGATCTTGAACAAGGCACTCGCAAAATTCGCGGACTTTCAAGTTGTCGTTCTAGTTGTGTACTAGAACATATGAGCCCGCTGAGCGGTGGATTGAAAGGTCCCACCACAACGGATCCCAATGCACATGAATTGTGAGACAGACACAAGAACAGGACTATAAACTAGGTGCACCTTCATTGTGGATGGAGTCGTTCTCTTCTTTCCCCCCCATCAGCGATGTCTGTTCCGCATTCCGTTCAGCACCTAGCCATCCCCGGTGTTATGGTCATGTCCATTTAGTTCCTACAAAGTGGAGTCTTGTTACGGTCAGTCGGTGTTTCGTCTCTCTGTCGTACTTGAAGCTTGGAGCTCGAATCGTGGACTTGAAGATAGTGTTCAGGTATGTTACTTAGCCGCAAAATAAGACTTACTTCTCCTTTCATGGGACATAACAGCCAAAGCCAGGTGTCAAGAGAGCCGCAACTCGTTTTGTCGCAACCGGACTTGTAGAGTAATGCCGACAGACATCAACTAGAATCTCACATTCGGCGGCGACTCCTAATATCGGGTCTGTGCTGTGTTTTTGGATCTTCACACCCTTCCGATGAATTTGTTAGGATATGGGCGCTATCTGTGTAACCACCTTGAGTGAGTGTCTTCTTAAGATGAAATTGAATCCTCTGACTTAATGATCCCAGATGACAACTGGAAGGGTGTGCGATCTGGGTTAATTGCTGATGCTGGTGTCGCATCAAGACCGTGGAGATAATCCGATGTACCAGTGCCTGCCACAGGTTGTCCGGTGTCGGCGGATATATTCCTTGTATACCTACGCCTGCCTTTCCTTGAACGGAGAGAAAGTGCCCAAGTTTTCATCGGTCAACACCTGCGCAGATACCAGAGCAATTTTTCTGCTTCGATTTGTTTGGTGCGGATGACGAGAGAAGGAAAGTCAAGTCGGTTCAGTACGTGTGCAAAAGTGGCAGACGACCATGTAACCCCGAAAAACTGAATCCCTATTCAATAGGGTTGCAGCGTTTACGTATCTTGGTGGTTCGACTAATCAGGTCGTCAATGGGTAAATTGGCACGTCCACCACCAATTCTGGCTTGTCTTTGTTCCACCGCACGCTTTGACCTTCAGGGAGGGTCCAAGTAGCTGTAGACGGGCGTTCGCTTCTAACGTGCACAGCTTTTCTCCAATCAACCATTGATTCCCTTCCAAGTCGACCATTTCCTGTAGTCGACTTGGCAGAGCATAATAACCAACCATTCTCTCATTCAGCCGGCACGAGGTGCGTGGCCTATTAGTGCCGCCGGTGCGCCGATCTGACATACGTCTATAAAAGGATATACAGTGTTGTCGTGTTCGGCGGTTCACAGGCGTAAGTTAAAGATAAACAGCATCTCGGGATATTACCTTTGAGTTGGTATTCCAGAAAAAACATGAAACAGTGACACAGGGTATCTGTCGACAAATACGTGTTCGCATTGTTGGTCCATTTTTGACAGCGTTGCTTTGCCCCGGAGATCCGCCATTGTGGGTCCAGTTCCACAGTCACTCTTGAATTTGACTAACCTTATTCCATTCACCCTCCATTCAGAAGAGTTTGGTGTCCATCAGGGCCAATCTTCGGAAATGAGGCACGCGTTTTGCCTCATTTCCAAAGATTGGCCCTGACAACGGTCCTCTGAATGGTGGTGAGGAGGAGACGCTTTGACATCGAGGCGCCGCTCGTCAAAGACACAGACAAAAAGATTCGTAGGGTTATCTCAGATTCCAACCACTGGCTATAAATTCAGTCGGGTGAGGTTCCTTTCTCCTCAGAACCACTGCAACTACTTCCCCGCCCCAACCCCCTCGTGTCACTCTTCAACTTCCAATCATGTCTTCTGTGAATTATTTCGACGGATCGACATCGACGCGTCTGACCGCGTTCCAAGACGACGAAGCTCCCGCAGCTGACTTCTTCGGCACGGTGCCAGCTTACTACCCTACCATCCACCCGCTCCCGGGAACGACTGGCTCGCTATCAGCCATCCCCAACGCCACCACTACCTCCATGCCTACTACCTCCATGTCTAGTTGGTTCCCCTACAGTGGTTACGGCTACGACACCGGCGCGGGCTACGGGATGCCGAGCTTCCAGAGCCAAAACACGCTGTATCCCGGAGCAAACATGATCCCACCGGCGTTCTATCCCAACAATGCCCCCTTCCAGCAGTCGCTCTACCCCTTCCCCGGCACGTTCGCCGGCACTCCCTCAACGCTGTCTGAGGCTCTTGGTAACTACGGACAGCCTGTGCCTGCCCCGCCCCCGGTCACGCTCCCGTGGCCTTTCCATAGGCAGTCAGAGGTAGCCATCACTGAACAGCAAGCTCAGGTCGGCGATGTCGTTCAACAAGGCCTCGCCGACATGAACGCTGCACAAGAATGCGACTCGATGCAAGCACACGATTCTCACACCAACGACGCGGCTCCTTCTGTGGCAGATGCGCAGCTCGATCACGAGGAGCACGGACCTTGTCCGTGTCCAGAGCATGAGCATGAGCATGATGTTGCAGAGGCATGGAAAGGGAAAAATACGGTAAGCGTGATAGTACGGTGGCATATATTTTCGCCCGCTAACGCGCCTATGACAGAAAGACGAGAAGTACTACTGCAGGCCCTGCAAGATATGGGTCTTGTCTCGGAGGAGAAAGTATCACGATAGCAGGCACGATCCTAAGGCAGAAATATTTGTCTGCCGTCTTTGTCAGGTACTTGGCATATGGATGCCACCGTGAGTGATGAAATTGGTCTAGTGGACGGTCTTTTCTGATTCGGACTCGGATGAATTCAGGTTATCCCGGAAGGACGCGTTGAAGAGGCATATTGAGAAAAAACACCCGAGATTCGCTGAACTTCTCGATGATTTTGCACTTAACATTTTGAAGCCTCGACGGAGGGATGCGCGGGAGAATCTGCAGGCCGTCAGACAAGCGATGGTTTTCCTTATGATACGACGAATCTGCCAGGCGCGCGCCCGACAACATATCACTCGACCATGATACCCCCCTGCGTTCTCTTCTGGTACAAATCTCGTATCCAAATTTGTATTTTTATGCTAACATTGTGTTTCGTTATGTCTCTATGTACGCCAAATCATTATCACTAGTAGTTGTCACGATATCTCTGTATATATAGGAAGCAGATCATCCGACTCCGATCATGGTGTGTTCCTGCCGATCGATGTGTGACATTCGTATATACTCCAGCCGACCAGAGTAGTGACACGAGTGTCAATCAAGCCCGAGATCACGTCTTGAAGTTTGTGCTGACAGGTAGCTGACTGCGGTGAACCCGGAATCAGATCTGCGTTACACGAAGTGGCGCTGCTTTCAAACAATGCACTGCCATCAGTGACCTTCTCCTGCTTGGCCACTTCGTCGTTCCCTTGCATCCCTGCGACAGCCAAGCCCATACACCGCATTGAGCTGTGCGAGCCCTGCAGAAGATCAGTACTGCGTCTACAGTCCCACCAACCATCAACGACAGCGACAACGGCGAGTATTCGATGATCTCACCGGTTCATATAATGTATCAACTGGGCCCCTTAAATATTCCTATTGCCCCCAAGCAAGCAAAGATACATCACCGCAAAAGCAGTGCATCTAGTATCTCCACTCGGCCACACTGAAGAAGAATTGCTTTTCCGATTTCAATCCCTCCGCCTTCGAGTTTTTCCGGCTCCTTTCACATAGGCATTCATCATACTAGACATATTATCTTATGCTAGTCTGCGCCAGGCTTCCACAACAAACCCACCCTCACGCCAACGGTAGTAAGCCTTGGTGGGCAGTATCAAGGACAACGCAATGTCGACGAGGTCGTGTACTGTGCTGTGAGCATCAATACCATCGGCCATTCCTGAACGCTCTGGAACACATGGTCATCATCCATTCGGATCAAGAAATCGAAGCGTACCCCGACAGTCATTCAACCGTGTACTCTTTTTACCACCACTGAATAGCCAAGATATGCAATGGATAGGTCTACGAAGGACCTGCCGGAGCGCGTGGCAAAGCAACCCGCCACATACAATACCCACATGCCTTGAATTCCATCACCGCAAAGTTTCCTCCTAGACAAACCCGCAAACGTGAGCATGGGCCGATATATTCTTTCTGTCGCATTGGCCTTGGCAGGTATCACAATCTGACCGTGCATGTCTGCAAGTCAACGACTTGGCTTGAAGACCTTGGCGTCTTAACCCCCAAGTTGCAGTTGGTTGATTCCATCGAAATGGCAACGAGCGTGTTTTTGGAAATTATCAGGAAGTCGACCACGTGTGGACGGGATGGTGCGTCTTCGAGGGCCTGTGGCGCATTCACGGCATCGCCGGTCAACAAAACGATTTACAACAGAGGTAGGCGTTGAGAGAAGTGGATGGGCACGTAGCGTGCGCGTGAACTCTGACGGGTGGGTAGAGGTGAAGGATCTCGCGGACGACGGCGTCTAGGCAGGGAAAGCCGTTGTGGTAAGTTCATCGTATGTCATGCTCGAGAAGCTTGTTTCGCAGCTATCGTCTCAATGACCGAGTTCCGCGGTAAGACGGGAAGTGCCCACGCCTCCTTCAACTGTTGAAGGGTAAACCGCCCTTTGGAATCTTCGAGGTCAACCACGTTCTGAGTAGGCCAAGAGTAGGTCTTTCTTCCCTTCCTCCGAGCCCGACCACTCGCAATGATCCCCACCTCTTTCCGTGTTGCTGGAGGCAATGAATGACGCTGAGCTTGTCACAGAGCCTCGTGTGCGACGTAGATTCAGCGGGAAAGCCTGTAACATGAGATAATTTAAGGCCAGTATTGACAAAACTGCCAGTGAGGCCGAAGTTGCAGGACGGCGTGGCTGCGCTTGTCTCCGTATCGCATCATCACTGTGACATGACTCGGACTCGTCGGACACTTGCATTACACCAGCGAGACCTGTTGTCAAATAATGCTATCGTCGTTTCCGCCGTCACCTTTACGCATACACAACGCGCCTTTAATCGTGTCGTGTCATGGTCCGTCGCGTTCCCAATTTGATCCTGCGCGCGAGCGGTTGTCACGGTGGGCCGTTCGACTGAAACCAATGCCGATTCGGCGAGAGCTATGTCTCCGATGATCGTACACGCAAAACCGTCCCAGTGTCCGATCACTGAGTGTCACCGCGCGCCGTTGTTGTAGCTCTAAGCCTCCTGCGGGAGGGGGCGCAGGGACTCCCGGGCCCGACACCGCTAAAGTCGGTCCAGACTCAGCACAGCATCATGATAAGTTGACAACACGTTAACATTAATCCGAGATGAGTCCCATTATTAAATAAATAAATCATATAGATCAGTCCGGAAGGAGTAACGTAGTGATATTGGCAGCCTGTTGCTTGGCGTTCACAGCTCCCAGCTGTGATGGGGACAATGAATCGAATGTCGGGCACAGCTTGTCCCATGATTCTATCCGAATCAATGAAATAGATTCAAGAAGTAGTTGAAGGCGCTTACGAGGAGCACTGCCGATATGATTACGCACTCCCGCGGGATTCTCAGCCATCACGACCGCGAAACCACTAGGAAGAGTTCATGAATAAGTCTTTGCAACATGACAATCAAACATTTACTCACGCTTCTAAGTGCCAATCGATATGACTAGGTGGGAAAAAGTATCAGAATGAGTCGTACATCGCAGACGATATAGAACTGTACCAGTGCAGGAACCATGAACCGGGATTGTCAGTCACCCATCGAATGACCACTTGTTGCCCTTGTATACCAGCGGAGGTCACGTCTCGGCGGACAGGGTTTTTGTAGTTGAAGGCCGTATCACCTGCACTTTGGACAACATCGAAAGCATGCTGTAAATCAAGTCAGATGTGTAAACAACCCTTTAGCGACGTACGAACCCCATGCAGGTGGATGGGATGCTGAAAACGGTGTAAGGAACTGCACAGATTTGATGAGAGAATGATGCTCACGGGGCCGCTGAAACCACCGGTCGACAGTGTCAACTCGACAACCTTGTTGGGCTCCAAGACAAACACGCTCCCATTCGGCATCAGGTTAGTCGGTTGTTGCGCACCACTCAATACCTGCAGTAATACAGGGACCGTCGGAGGCCGGTACCGAACTCCATTCATAAAGAACACACCGCCGAGGTTCGCAGCGGTGATCTCGATGTTTATGTCCGCTTTCCCATACTCAGGTATACCGGGTGCTCCCGGATTGATGAGTGCGTGCAGATTGTGCTCCAGAAGAGGCATAACACTCTTCGTAGAAATGGTCGTTGGGTCTTGACTCGGTGCACCACTGTATCGCAGAATGGCAGAATTAAGCCCTCCAGTGAAGGATGCGCCAGCTGTATTTGGTAAGGCTCGTATCCAATAATTGCCGACTGGTTTCGTGGCGTTCAGTATAGCAGAGTAGCGTTGCCCCGCAAGCACCTGGATTGAATCCACAAGAAGTGGCTCCGTCAACTGTCCATCAGCCTCAATGACGGTCAAGTTGTGCCCATCGATTGAAAACTGAAAATTTGGGTCGCAAGACATGCCGACCAAACGGAGTCGATAACGTTTTCCATACTGGACGTTGACAACAGCGAGCTGTGACTGAGGACCACCGGTATAGCGTCCAAGTCCATTGATCAGAGTCGAATTAGCATTGACACCGATGATGTAACTCAGTACCGGGGCGGCGATATGATACCTTGACGAGACTATCAGAGCTATATCGAAAACACAGCGGGAAAAAAAAATACCAATCCGCGAGGGTGATCACAGTCGTCTCTGTAAAACGTTTTCACTACAAGATTCACGATTTTGGCAAACCCACTTACCATCATCCACGTCATACAAGGAGAGGTAAGGATCATGAGGATCATATATAACCAGAGGACCCCTTAACCCATCGCACGTTTGAGCGGAATAATGCGAGTGATACCAATATGTCCCCGCTTGGTTCTTGGCCTCGAACTGGTGGAGGAAGGAGTTGTTCTGACTGATCGGGCATTGCGTGATAAATGAAGTGCCATCGACATAGTTTGTGCCATTTTGAAATATTCCGTGCCAATGCTGAAAAAAAAAGAAAAAGAAAAAAGGTGTGAGAGTCGCCCTTTGATCGAGCTCTCCAGTAAGTACACACCACACTAGTGCTCAGCCACATCTCGGGATCTTTTAATTCATTGACTACGTTGAGCGCGAAACTTTCTCCCTGAGATTGAATGTCAGTGAGATGAACCAATGGTCGTCAACAAACAAACGCACCTTAGATGCCTTGATTAAGGGCCCAGGGAAGGTGCCTCCTGCAAGTGAAGTGCTGGAACAGGGTGAATACGAAGGCACGCGTGATCGAAAGACAACCTACGAGCGCAAGAAACCATCCGGTGCAATCATCGCATTGGAAATTGTTAGGGTAGCGTCGGGTCCAACAACCTTGAGAGCCGCCGCTCGAGAATAAGATTCGGAACGCGACACGATGGATGCGGCATGGGTGATCGAAAGAAATGAAAAGATAGATAATAAGAGAAGATACATTACAAGGATATTAAATAATGCCTGCTGCCCACTAGACTAGTGACTGGACAGCGACAATAGGAAAGTTGGTGGGGAAGTGAGGTTAGCGAAGAGTCATCCAGGCTCCTCGCATTTAAGCTGCTCCCGGTGAACTGGGCCATGAAGCGGCCATTGACTAGGCGCGTGAACAATGTCAGATCTCCCCTGGTGGCCCCTGTTAACTTCATTAGGCACTGCACAATACGTACGTACTAATTACTGATGGGCCTCAGGAATGCCATATCACGGGGTAGAACATTGCATAAAGCATCGGGCTGTTCTGTGATTTATGGCTGTGTGAATTATGTAATGTTCCTCGGCCAGACCTATCGCCCCATGGCAGATCCAGGAATAATTATTTGCTTACGCCCGAATGGCTCTTTCCAGGGGCTCAAAGTCGTAGATTGACCGGTGGTAGATGAGCCTCATCGAACCGAGAAAGCTCGGATGCGAACCTTCCGGCTTGATGTCTCCATTCTGAAATGGCGATGACATTGATCTCCTCTGTCCGTTCACCCCGGTGAGGAAGCAATGGAGAGGCGATGCATCACCCGAGGTACCGTTGCCACTCGTCATTATAGCAATACGCATTCGCGTGACTGTCAGTGGTGGCTTAGTGACCATCTGTAGATTGTATGCTGATCGCTATCATCGGGTACCATCAGAATGCTGATTCACATACTTTCAAAACCAACGACGAATCTATATCAGCCAGGTGCAGGTCCGTCCATTGTACTCGATACGGAACTGCCAAGTGTAGTCGGTCCGGACACAATTGACACCGTTATGCGCGCGCAATCGCCTCACTTTATCATGCAGTGTGTAGTGGGTGGCATGTCAAATTTCGGGGCCATGAGACCGCCGCGTCCTATGGATGTACCTCCACAGCGATCGCGTCCGTATACTGAGATACCGGTATATCAGCCGCGTTTCGGGGCTTGAACCTTACCGCAACAGAGGTTTGTTCGTTTGCTATGTAGACCGGCCCAGCCCGCATACACTCAGCGGGTCCCAATGGTGCTTCGTTCGAATGAATCTGTTGTGATCCGCTCTTCGCATCATGTGTGTCCTTCGAGAGCCTCATTTACGTGCCGTATTCACGATCGCATCTTTCATCCCAGCTTCTTGATTAATATATCGCGTGCTTCTAAGGCCGCTCAACTTGTGTGCCCTGTGTGCCATATCTCCGGTATGATACTTTGAGGAAACAATCCAGATTGCCTCACGGATATCAAGTGAGACAACCCATGACTCGTCTACAAAGCGCTTACTTACTATCTTGAAGTGAGTGTATCCTTCCTGAGCGGTGACACCGTCAAGGATGTATAGTAGGATGACTACGAGCGCAGTTAATCTAGGAAAAGAAGCGTTTCACGCAATGATCCACTAGCACTCGGCGCTGGCATTATCTAAGCTGCTATGCGGTATCTCGCATTGTATGATCAAGTCTCATACGTGCTTCGCCTGGCTCTTTCAATACTCCGGATGGCTTATTTGTGTAAAAGCTTTACCATTGGTATAATAGCTTTTATTCGGAGAAATTATGAGGCTCGAAATTCTCACATCCTTGCAACGAGAGGTGGACTACAGCTTATCAGTGTGTGTCCGTGGCATTCCTCGGAAAGTGGAGCGTCCAGACAAGGAAAGTCGTGGCTAGCAACAACGTTGACCCCTCTCCGCAACTTCTAGCTCGCCGGCTCGTTGACGTCGTTCTACTCATGTCTTGGGCGCTCTTTATCACCGGGATGCCCTGGCTCTCGTTGCGTGCGCTCGACGGATGGCCTCCTAGCTTTCTCGTCACGCTCCGAGCTTTTTGGGGTTACCGTCTCATTGCTGGTGAGTTCGCCGTCAGCTCGCGTTGACCCAGAACTCCCCCTCAAGCTTGACGTACGTTCGGGGGATCGGTCTGTGATTGTGCTGGCTTATTACGTGGTGCTGGAGATCCTTTTTGAGGGGGCCGGGCGGCCCATCTGCACAGCGGAGGAGTAACGTTACCGCTTGACGACTCTTGGAAGGCCTACGCGAGCACTTTGATTGGACCGGATCACCCTTGTATGACACTTACCCTTTTATGTTCTCTGCGCAGGCTTTTTGAACTTCTGATGGCCCGGCTTGTTGTACCTTTTCATGGTCTCGACGATCGCGCGTATGGATGGCATCTTCGACCCAGCCGATCGCACAAAGTCGTCGGCTGAATGTTGTTGGCTTTCCATACCTGGAAAGCCGACTGAGAGCTACTTTTATTTCGTCTCAATCTTAGGAGTTCCCGAGGTCCATCAATGTCAAGCAAGATTTATTCAGTAACGCCCAGATTCCAGGCTGTGTTTTCGAACCGAGCACACATGAGCAAGGTACGCTTCACGACACATACTCAAAGACTTATGTCACGTACTTTTTGAGTTTCACATCATGCAGGGTCAAATGTACCTTGAATTCACGATTTACATAACATTATATTGTAGCATCGTCGAAGCCTAACGTTGAACCAATTAGGGTCCTTCCGCGACCGACCCAGTCAGGCCGGCATCGGTACAATGCCTCGAAATTTGACCATGGCTTTTGGAGGTTTCCTTAGTGCCGATTGGCTCAAAGCTTGGGTAAATTTGTCGGCGAGCTCATTGAGCACTGAATCAGCGCTTAAGAAAGTCTGATGGGCCAGTTTGCCAAGAGCTCGACTACTGACAAACGCCGCTCGCCAGTCTCCAGGCCCATCTGACACAGAAAACTTTGTACACTTTGACAGATCCGGGCCCTGATCGGTCCCTGAGCTTGTCTTCCAAGTTCAACTCTTCACTGACCGGGCCGGCCGGCCATTGTTGGCACGCTGTCACACCACTCGGTGACGAGGCACACAACTTTGAAAGACAAACAGGCATATATATTGTGAGTACGTAATGCATGACTAACTAAGTCTACTTGGGCACAATGTATTCACTAGCCATGTACGCGTCAGCCCATGTCCATAATCAGAATCTACACACACACACACGGAACACTAGAATGAGAACAGTCTGGAGCACCCGTGTACAGTCAACCAAAATAAAAATAAAATAAAAAAAGAAAGAATGAATGACATTATCGTTTATAAATTCTAGCGTACGCGTTAAAATTCCAAGAGTCCCTGACATCCACACATAGACTTGAGAACGTCGTCTTCGGTCATTTCACTTTCTTCATCCAGCCTGCTAGTTGCCAGGTAATCCAAGGAATGTTTGTGCGCCGCTACTCGTCGGGCTCGAAGGGCACAGTTGGTACCACTCCTCTGTGTGAGAAAGCGATCAATGTCTGCAAGGTTTGTTGCTAGATACTAGATATACCTGGTGTCACTGGCGCTAATTCTGCAGCCGCGTCGGACGGAGCTTCTGCCATCACGGCAGCAAATCCACTAGACACAATGATTAGCTGGTGAATAACATGGTCCATGCGAATCGACGTACTGGTTCAGGTGCCAGTCAATGTGGCTAGATATGGAAACGTAAGATCACCAATCTTGTAGGGAGGCTGTCGAAGTTACCACTTACCAGTGAATGAACCAGGGTCCGGGATTGTTCGTGGTAAAACGAATGGTTACGTTGTCTGTAGCGCTGTTGCCTATGGACACCACATCACGCCGGACGGGATTCACATAATTCAGGACATTGCTCTCCGCTACCCTGACAACAGAAAAGCTGTGCTATAGAACATTCAGTTGAAGGCAAAACGGGGTGGAGTGAGCCACATACACCGTGTAGATGGATAGGATGCTGCAAAGGCATACAGAATCAGCACGGGATAACGTTACTCAGACGTGGCACATACGGGACCGCCAGGTGCTATGGTAGGGTCGGGGAAGCTTATCTCTATGACCTTGTTCTCAGGAAGTACGTAGACGCTCCCATTTGGCAACAGTTGCGAAGCAGTTCTTGCTCCACTCAGAATCTGGAGAAGGACAGGGACATTGGGGCTGTTGTAGGACACATTGTTGAATGTAAAGAAACCGTTTGTGGTGAAGCCAGGCACAAGTTGCAAGTTCACATCCGCTTTTCCGAGTCCAGGTACCCCGGGAGCAGCCGGATTGATGAGTGGATGAAGGTTGCCCTCATCGAAAGCGAGTTGATACGGGCCAGGTGCCGAAGTAGGATCTTGGTTAGGTGCCCCTCCGTATCGCAGGATGGCCAGATTTTGACCCCCCTGGAACGACGCGCCGGGGAGATCGTTCAAAGCACGGATCCAATAGTTTCCAACGGGCTGGTTTGCTGTGATAACGACGGAGTAGCGTTGGCCAGCGAGAATGGATAGAGAGTCAACTTGTACGGGAACCACTTCATTCCCATCTACTTCGATAATGGTCATCCGGTGGGCATCAATGGAGAAATTGAATGCAAGGTCGCAAGATGTGGCAACCAGGCGCAACCGGTATCGTAATTTTGACTGGACATTGACTACCGAGAGCGGTGTTGACGGGCCACCAGCATAGCGACCGAGGCCATTGATCAGGGTCGAGTCTGCTATCACCGGACCAAAGAGTTCGCCTAGTTGGATAGAGGGTAGATGATACCTAAACTCAGGTCAGCAAAGATTTGGAAAAAAAAGTTACACAGGAATGAGCTTACCAATCTGAGAGGGTAATAACCGTATTCACTGTTCCGAAGGATAAGATAAAAACCCAGATAGAGAACGGACGGAAACTTACCATTATCAACATCGTACAAGTATTTAAGAGGGTCCTGAGGATCATAGATAACTAGTGGTCCTCGAAGACCATCACAATATTGAGTCGTGTAATGTGAGTGGTACCAGTACGTTCCGGTCTGACCGGTGGCAGTGAATTTATACTGAAACTGTTCCGTCTGAAGAAGTGGGCACTGAGTGACGAATGCAGTACCGTCAGCCCAGTTGGACCGCTGTTGAAATATTCCATGCCAGTGCTTTGGAGCAACATGAGGATGTGGTCCGCGAAGTGATGATGTATAATTACTTACAATGGTAGTCTCCAGAGGCATGGTAGGATCGGTGAGGTTATTATATACTTGAAGAGTAAACTGATCGTTCTAGAGAAAGACATGAATACGCGGATCCAGCTATTATCGTAACCCTTACCTTGTTGCCTTGGATCAGTGGCCCAGGGAATACGCCATTGACAAGAGTCGCTCTGCAGAACTTTGTCAGCAAATACACAGAAGTAACAGTTTACATACGACTCACGATCGGTTGAACCCATCTGGCGCGATATAGTTGTTCGCAATATGAAGTTGACCCACAGGACCAACCGCGCCTGATGGTGTAGATGCAAGTATTAATGGATTTGTGTTCGCATCGAGCGTCTTGGGAACCGACAGCGCATGAGAAATGGGGAAGATTGACAAGGCAAGGATAGACAGCGAAAACATCTTCAAAAGAAAAGAGTGCAAGATTGAGCTAATGCATTCCCCGCAACCTTGCACTTTCTTTTATAGTGGAGCACACCGAAAATTGGCTCAGTATGGGTGTTCCTGTGGCAGAAATGGCTAAGCTCTCCGTTGCATGTCTTGTTAATGCGCTATACCGCTTTAGCGTGTGATGCAGCGCCATTTTAATTAAACTCTGTGGGGATCGTTTCCAACAGATCTGATACTCCATTTGCGAGACTGGAAAGGTATCACGAAAGAGTTATATTGGAGATAACGGTTTCCTCAACTGTAGAGGCGGCCGTAGTAGTGCCAATGATGACCAGGAGTGACGTGCACTAGCTACATATGACAAACAGGGTAGGGCGTTAGGTACAATGACAAGAATCAACCTGTGTTGCACTAGTACCTGGCGATGGGTAGCCGTGATAGCGAAATGCCTCAGGAGTTGCAACGAGATTGACCGATACCCCGAGGAAGCCATGCGACCAGGGCTCGGAACTCGGCAGGTACTTTAAATTCCGATCAATGGTAGACGTTTATAGTGTAAGTCTATGCTTTCCAGTGCTAAGCCAAAGAATGATGTCAATGGTAACGCGTTTTGAGATGACCGGCCTCGCACCTCCGAATCGACGGCCGCAAGAAACCTGTGGAAGGGCGGGTATCCCAGAAACGTTCGGCATCGCAATAACTTCAGAGGCCGTGCAGGGCGCCGCTCTGAAACATTGCATCGGTATCTCCAAAGGTCGGAAGGCGCACTAACGCATCCCTAAGCCGGAGAGATGACTGATATAGAATGTGTAGTGGGCGGTAGGGATCCCAGACCACGCAAGCCGATGGTCTCGGCGGACTGAAGTGCCTTAGCACACAACAGCGCACACCCGACGCACTGATTGAGTCATCTGTTTGCCGCATGGCCCATCGGCGAAAACTTTTCCTGACAGCTGACATGTGCCAATGATAAGGTCGGTGATCAATCGGACGCGTTCAATCACCTGCGGGCGGGTGAAGGCCCGTGGCAACAATGTGGCAGTTACATAATCCTTTGCACCACCATAACAGGAAGGAGTTTCCGTCGGTCGCTTCCCCACGATTATGGTTCCGACGGAGATGGAAAAGGCTTACATAAAGATTGCCGGGCGGGCAGCTTCTTGACGGATCGCATTTGTGTTGAGTGAATTTTTTTGGAGCACTGTGTGCATGGTCTACGCGTATATTGCGAAGTACCTCGCCGCTACCGAAACTGTGTCAATCAAAACTAGTATTACATACCCTTGCAATTCAAACTGTTGACTTCGCAAACTGCATGATCGCGCCATGCCACCACATGCAAGGCCGCCCAACTTGGCAGAAACCCTACAAGCAATCAACCCCTCGCACAAACATCCGAATCAGTGAAACGGTAGCTGGTAGGCCAGGAGCAGTTAGAACCAGTATGGCAAGTACAACAGTCATCCTGAGTTGGCTGCACAGTTCTTTAATCTGGCACACGAGCAAGGGAGACTCCATACTTGTATACGTCTGTGAATAGTGGCGGCTGAAGCGCTGATGAGTGACAGGCTGTACAGCTAGCACATGTAAGGGCAAGATTATATGAATGTATAGCAGTCCGGAATCGGACAAACTTTAAGATGAGGTGCATAAAATAAGAACGCATCTACCGAACATTGCAGGTCGCAACGCGCGAATGATCAAGGTACAGTCGAAAGGCGATTCTTTTATGATAATCCAGACAACGTGCTAAAGGTCGGCGGCATGGTGCTGATGTCCGTGTGGGAGCTCGTTCTGATGAAGCTAGGCGGATCGCAGAGTGTCGGGGCTGGGTTCAGATGGGTCGAATCCGCGCTGGTGGTGACATTGAAAGCGGTAAGATTAAAGCTACCCGTAGCGTTGAATAAGGCAGTAGCGTCCCTGATCCTAGCGGGGCAGAGGTCATTCCAGGCACCTTTTATCGATCGATGTTTAACAGCCCAGCCAAACTGCCAATAAATCCGATTATGCACTCGACAAGATCCTGTTCTGTTGTATGGCAGCCGTGCCAGGTGCCTCCGCCATCACCACAGTAAACCCACTACGTTAATGGATAAAGGAGATCAGTCGAGACACATACTTGAATAAATGGAAATCGATATGACTAAAGAAGGCTCAGAGTGGGCACTTGGAATCTATCACCTACTGCTCACCAGTGTAGAATCCACGGGCCCGGATTATCGGTGATGAATCGGAACGTGATATTGGACTTCTGGGCTTCCGAGCCCATCGAAACGGTGTCCCGTCTCAGAGGATTGACGAAATTTGGCGTG
>JBBPJJ010000414.1:1492-17243 GCA_038088635.1 Veloboletus limbatus
CCTGCTTCACGCTACGCTGGCATCCACCACCTGCAGTTCAGTGTGCGTCACCAGCAGGTATTGAAAAAAATCTGAACACCTTCCATCCTGACGGTTCAGTGTCAATCACACTGATTCAAGATGTCAAGAGGTACGCGGTACTTCAATTATGGGTCGCTTTCTTTGGCGACACATACAGCACCTGATGTCGGTGTTGTCTGACCCAGACAGCCCACCAGTTACTACGCAACCAGCACCGTCAGGCCCATACAAGTCACCCGCCCATCATGATGCAGCCATTCTAGATGTGACCGACAAGGTCATCAAATCTAATACCAGTCGGTACGCTGATGCAGGCAGCTTTGCTGACATTTACAAGTGTCAATTTAAGGGTGCCAGTGACATAGGAGTCGCAGAGGTTGAGGTAATCGTTTTACAAACTTGCCGACGCAGTCTCAACTCTATTGCAGGTTGCAGTGAAAGTGTTCCGATTCATGTTATCGGTGGATGACAATGAAATCGACGATAAGCACATCAAAGTATGTATTCCATGCACTTATTCATTTGACCGCAATATGATATTTGTCCCGGCAGGCAATGCGTCGAGAGCTTGGCATCTGGAAAAGGCTGGATCATCCCAATATTGTTCCATTCTTGGGTACGACATATGGATTCGGAAGGCCAGGGAGTGCCTCCCTAGTTTCCTTATGGATGCCCAACGGGACTATCAGGAGCTTCTTATCACTGCACGAGCATCAGCTGACTCTCGTGCACCGGCTTCATCTGGTATGTATCAGTACATGAGCATGTGGGATGTGTACTATTCTGATTCCCTAAATACTCTCATAGCTATTGGACATCGCTCAGGGGCTTTGCTACCGTGCGTCCTTCACTTGAACCCGCTCTTGAATGCCCACTGATGACCCGTGGGCAGTGCATTCATTCCCGATCGTTCACGGAGATCTCTCCTGTGTACGTTGTGAGAGCTGATGACACCCTGTTTGCTAGCTAACCGTGAGATGAAAGAATAACGTACTTGTTGACTCTGACCGTCATGCTCGTTTAGTCGATTTTGGCTTTTCCTCGCTGGCAGGAGAAAGAATACCAGGTCTGACCTACTTGCGCATGACAAACGCCAGAGCTGGCACACTGCGGTGGGCCGCACCCGAGCATTTGCACTTGGAGGGAAATGTGCAACCCACAACAGAAAGCGACATCTATTCATTCGGGAATATGGCTTTCCTGGTAAGCCTATGCCTGATGCCGTGTAGCCATGTTCTCACTTTTATTGGAGATATTGTCTGGGCAACAGCCATGGTCAGAAGTCACGCGGGATATTGCCGTCGTGTACAAGTTGTCTCAAGGACACAAACCATGCCGACCAAAGTCTCGGTCAATTGAAGATGAACATTGGCAGTTTATAGAACGTTGTTGGTCATCGATCAGCGAGAGGCCTTGTGCTAGGGACATTGTATCTTCACTCCAACGGTTCCTAAATCCATTCCCATCTTCCCAACCCACTCAGAACCTCCTTAGCGCCTCGGTCGAGGGTGTTGCTTCCCAGTATTGTAGTCCACAGACTTGTACTACCAGTAACCAGCTCCCCTGCGTCCAGCGCACCTCCTCTGAAGGCTTCCAATCCGGCGTCTACTTCATGCCCCTCGACGAGTCCGACCATCAACCGGTCCACATCCTATCTCCAGACCGGGTCAATGCCGATTTCGCCATCCACACACCCGACCTCTCTTGCGAGAACAGCGCCCTTCATGTCACCTCGAAGCCCTACACCCTCGAAAACCCCTTGGACGAAGGCCTCTCCCGCCACCTGCCACCGCAGCCGCCCATATCCACCCATGATTGCCAATTGGTCGAACAAGGACCCATCAAGGTGCGCTACATGACACTGGGCTCTCCGCACTATCTCAACTCATCCAGGGCGTATCCCCTCACTCTAACTTGGTCTTGTCGGCTCTTCCCGGTCAACTTTATACCCTACCTGACCATGATGATGATATGACACCTGTGGCGTCCCCATCGGAGACATCCATGAGCTACTTGGCCGATCAAAAGCCTATCATCCCCATGTATGGTGAACCCCCGATGGGCTCCCTCTCCTTACCCCCTCCTGCAAATTTTGCCTCGCCACCGTACATCCACAACTCCTCATTTGAGATGCGTGATCATTGGGAGGACGTCCTGCTTAGTAAGTTTTCCCCACCAGTCTGGACTTGGACAGCCTCGTCCCATAAGATCCCTCGACTCTGTACCCCTTCGTCGGTGGCTCGCATGCATCGCCATCATTCTCGCTCTTCATCCCCTCCTCTCGACCTCTGTCCGGCACCCCATACGAAGCGGCCTCGGGATAAGAAGCTTGCTCTCGCGTGCTTGTTCTGTCGAGAGCGAAAGATTGCATGCGGTCGACCTCAACCCGGCAGCGGGGACATGCCTTGCAAGTGAGTCTCTTTCCACATATATATATATATATTCATATCCAGTACCTGCGCGAACTTTACATCACCCGATCTTCCTGCTCATCTCCGTGTGCTGATCATGTATGTCTTTTCTCAGTCAATGTGCCCGAAGGCATATCAAGTGTGAATTTCCTCGTGGGTATTGATGGGGGATGTCACGGCGCAGTTGCTGATTCCTTCAACCTTGTCCTCTGAGATCAATCCAGACGGGTCCTCTGAGGTCACCTTCGTTTCCAAAGCCAATTGGAAATGCCCCGTGGATAATAAGGATTCTAACTCCCACATCAAGAGACCTACTTTTCATGCTTCCATTATGCGATTCTCGGTTTCATCTTTTTTGGGGGTTTCTCATGTCCTGTACACTTTTCGTTCACGCCGCCATTTTCGCCCCGACAGCGTCTTATCCATCTTTTTATTCGGTTTCCCGTCGTGTTTCACGGCGTGCTAGGTCCTTACTACTAAGGGATTCATCATGTGGGCTTGGTCTCTTTCTCATGGTCGCCACGCATACGTACTGTCGTCTGTTCAATACCTACAGGCAGTCAACTCATCTACGCATTACACCTTGTTCGAATCTGTTCGTGTGTCGGCTGTCGAGACGTCGAACAAGTGTAGTACATTTTTTGACGATTGGGATAGTCGCGCCAGTCCAGCGTCCAGGAGATGTGAGGGCTAACCAGGCAGCGGAACCGTCACGGCAAGGAACGTGTAAGCCTCAGTGGCATACTACGATCACGTGTACAATAGTATATAGTTCTGTCACTCGCCATAGAGATAAGTAGTCGATCTTGTCCCCCTACTACCTCGTAGTCGCCCGTACAGAGCGTGGTCCCCGCCGCTGGCCGCAGTGGGTTTTCCGGAGAATGACGGAAAGACTTGATGAAAACCTGCTCACTTTAGGTTTCAATATTATACAGTAGCCTCCGGAATGAGGACGAATGGGCCCAGATCTTTGGATTGGGTAGTGCCAGTCCCCACAATCTGTCGGCGACCGTCGGCTAGTACCATCAAGATTTGATGTGGTGGAAAACAGATGACACCCCGGACAGGGGACCATTCTCACCCCTGCCATTGCAACGTGATGTGCGTGAGTGCCAAGACTCTCAGGAGGGTCTGTGGACGGTAGTACGGTCTGCGGCACCGAGGAGATTCCAGACGGTGGATTGCAGTGACCTCACTGCAATGTTTGAGTCCGGGAACGAGCACTCGGCGGCGACAGCTCATGACAGACATCTCATCCCGGTAAGTCGTCCGAAAACTTGTGTATGGCTCCATTCGTAGTGCTGAGATGGCTGGTCGATTAGGACCAATTTATGCGCGCTCTGACTGGTTGCTACCTAGTCACAATTCAGTGCTCCATGGTGCGAGCTGTCATCTACGAGGAAGTCATGTGCAACGACAGCCTGAGGCGCCTACTTCCCGCACGTTTGTTTGTCCCCGCGATATCGCCGACAGCTGGCCGTAATCCTTCAAAAGGTCTCCCAACTTGCAGCGATCCCCCTGAGCCGTGAGTTTACACCGTCATGCTACAGCTCGCCCTCGTCGCCGTTGCGACCACCCTTCTCGGCGTCCACGCTCAGTTCATCGACCTTACCAACAGCTCCACCCGCTTCTCATGTCTGGCAGAGTCCACGGGTGTGCACGTTCCTGGCTCTGTTCCCTGCAACCCTTATGAACCTCTCCAGCAACGCCTCTCCTTTGCTGGCTCGACCGGTATGAGCATCAGCTGGAGCACTTATGCCCAGATCGATACCCCGCAGGTCTGGTACGGCGAGTCCCCCGCCCCCCTCACCAGCGTCGCTACCGGAAACTCGTCCACTTATCCTTCCTCCCGTGTATACGACAACCACGTCAAACTCACGGGACTTAAACCGAATACAAAATACTGGTACCGTACTTCTTACCAGTTGAGTACCGTCTCCATCTCCGTCCATTTCAATGGTCTCATCATGTTCTATGTCAGAAACTGCGCTGGCTGTGCATATAGGGCTCTTGACACCTTCACCACTGCCCGTGAAGCTGGCGATGAGACCCCCTTCACCGTTGCAGTCGTCATTGATCTTGGATTGATGGGTGCCGATGGCCTCAGCACCAAAGTCGGCCCATATGGAGGCGCAGCAAACCCACTCGGCCCCAATGACCTTAATACGATCCAGAGTCTTCTCGAGAACAAGGAGTACGCCGTTCATCCAACCAATCCACCTACCCCTTGTTTATCCATCGTCTAGCACTTACGAATTCATCGCTCAATTTGGCGACATCGCCTATGCTGATTACTTTATCAAGGAGAGTTGGGAAGGCTACTTCGGCAACAACAGTCTTATTCCCAATATGACAAGCGTCGTAGAAGGTTACAACGTCCTCCTCGATCAATTCTATGACCAGATGACTCCCCTCACTAGCGCAAAGGCATTCATGGTTGCTGCAGGAAACCACGAGGCAAGTCGTCTCTCCCTATTCTCTCTCCCAACCTGATGCTCATTGCATCCAAACAGGCCAACTGTGATAATGGGTAAGCCTTGTACATGCTATACAGCCCAGGATTCAATCCAGCATACTCCCAGTGGAACCCAAGATTCCATCCACAACATCACCTACACCACCTCCATATGTGTTCCCGGCCAAACAAACTTTACCGGATATAGTGAGTCCAGTCATTCATCGTTCCCTCTCCTTCTAACCAATCCGCTTCCATTCCGCAAGTCAACCACTTCAACATGCCCTCTGACGAATCTGGCGGCCTCGGCAATTTCTGGTACTCCTTCGACTATGGCCTCGCTCACTTCATCGTTCTCGATAGCGAAACTGACCTCCCTGTTGGTCTTCAATCGCCAGACGAAGCTGGGGGCTCTGATGCCGGCGCAAACAACGGTCCCTTTGGATACCCGAACCAGCAGTACGATTGGTTCGAGAACGATCTCGCCTCTGTCAACAGAGATCAGACGCCTTGGGTGGTTGTCGGTCTCCACCGACCTTGGTACATTGGCGCCAAAAATACCTCGGGGAATGTCTGCTTGACCTGTCAACAGGCGTTCGAGCCATTAATGATCAAGTACGGCGTCGACCTCTACATGCAGGGACACATCCACGTGCGTTTTTCTTTTCTTTCCACCCGCATGTACGAACACGCTTTTTTTTAATATACCGACACGCCGGCATTGAACAGGTTTACGAGCGGAATGCGCCGATCGCCAACTGTGCGTAATGTAGCCTGTTTGTCTCTTAGGCGTGGGACACACTGTCCTTTTTTTTACATTTTCTCTCTAGACTCCGTCGACCCCGCTGGACTTGACAACCCAACTGCACCGTGGAACATTGTCAACGGCGCCGCAGGTCACTACGATGGTCTCGACACGTTCGACTCGATCCCGTACTATTCCGTCAAGGCATGGGATGAGTACGTCTCTCTCTCTTTTTTTTTCTTTGGTTTGGTTCCTCGCATCCCCCCCTTTTTTTTTTCATCACCTTTTGCGATGTGTCTACGTCGGTGCTAACGAAGACGGGTCACACGTACAGCGCCTATGGCTGGTCCCGACTGACGTTCCACAACCGGACCCATCTCACCCACGAGTTCGTCGCCAGCGCGAACGGAAGTGTCCTTGATACTGCAACGCTGTACAAAGCGCACCACTTCTCCAACGGAAACAATAACGGGAATGGAAATTAGATGCGAGTAGTATCGCAGTTCTTGAGACGGGATTCGCACAAGTGTTACTGTTATGCATACGTGAGAACAAGGCGTTCTGCGGACGCGGTTTGTACATTTGATTTTGGAACACCCAACATTGTATGCCATTGCAAAAAGACGAGTGTAACCGACTACAATTTGACTTTTTCCAACGAGCTCGTGAACGCCTCGGTTGACCGGGAGACAAGAGGTACAGCATGGGAGAAAGGGGGGATCGATGGGCATAGGTACATAGATGACAAAAAAATAGCAAAAAGATAGCAGCACACGGCTCGATTATGCACGGTTGGGTCTCGCCGGAGCTAGCGTTGGACGTCCTCTAGGCCTGGGTCGATTCAGTCGCAAGCCATCCGAAGGCCTACACCAAATCATCAATTTTCAGTCGACTCCATCGCAGGGGAGAATGGCACTCACGTTATCATGGTTCCTTGCGAGACATTAGCTGCGGTCGGAGCTCTAACGCTCATGTTACCGATGGTCACGTTGTTCTCCTTATTCTCAACACCGTTCCGGCCAGTGCCCTTCTTCGACCATCCCAGCGCGACACGCCGTGCCGTTGATCCAATACTAGGGCGAGGTGGAGGTCCAAAGACATGCTCAGGCTTGTCTGCGAAGATTACACCCTCCTTGGACTTCACAGACACCGTTGACGGTATGTTCGGATCAATCGTGATTTGCTGTAATGCATTGGAAAGTGGCGATGGCTGACAAGATACGGCAGTGTCGGCTGATGTAGCGAGGGAAGTCGCGACCGTCGCCCGTAGATGTTCTACACCAGGAGACGACGTGAACGACGTCTTGATGGTCCGAGGGTATGGAGAGGGTCGACTATTAACCCGTGATCGAATGCGACGAGGCCGAAGGTCAGACGGAAGTGGGCCATAATTTTGTAGCGAATGTTCCAACATAGCTTGCATTCCAGATGGATGGTGGGGAGGGTCAAAGGCTAGCGAAGTAATCAACACCAAAAAACATGCGCGCACGAACGACTTACATTGAACCGCGAAAACTGAAGATGGCGTATCCAACCACGTGCGTTTACTCTCCGTGATCGTACCCTCTGCTTCGTCCCGGAGAGCATAGTATCTTCTGAGTGCCGTAATCCCTTGTTCGTCATCCCACAACGAAAATGAATCCACGGACGACGTTTCGGGATCTACAACGTACACTTCAGGGGGATCCGTTGTTTTCGTCGCAGCCTCAGCGAGCTTGACCGTGGAGCCTGGGATACTGTGTTCTAGAGAACTCATGGAAGACAGTGACAAGTTGAGTTCCTCTTCAATTGTCTCATAAACGGAGGTTCGTGACGCGCGAGCTTGGGATATACGCCGACGATGACCACGTGTGTGGGAACGAACACGGTCAAAAGCAGCGTTGGATAACGGGTGCGTGGTGTTGGAAAGCAGGCCATTGAGCTGCGATAAATCTATACTTGACAACGATCCCTCCGAGAATGAGGAGTAACCGTCCGAAATAGAGAGCGGAGGAGTTTCGGCCCCAGAACTTGATGTACATGTGCTTGAACGAGAGCGGTTTGCACAATTGGGCCGAGTAAAAACGGGCATTCGGACTACAGTTTATGGTGAATGCGACACCTCGTACGTCGCATGTAGTACTCACACAATCCCGAGAGATCTTCCCCATCTCCGGTCAATACGGTGTTCTCAGGGCTCTGGCGCTCGAGCAGACCGTGCTGCGCGCGAATCATGCGCTCGTCGCCAAATTTAAACGAGTTCGTTGTGGAGGCAATCGAGGGTTTGGTTTCAATCAGGCGAGAGATCTTGAGTGATTCCTGATCCTCCGGGTGGGCTTTCTCGATACGGCTGAAAACCGTCTCAGGAGGGTTGGCGAGAATGTTCTTGCGTCGCTCTACTTGGATGCATGGCGAAGCGCCGATCATGGATGTCACAGAACGGCGGCGAACATGACCACCACCGAGCATCTGGCTGTGTGTCAGATGAGAAGATAAATAAAGAACGGAAACATACACTGATCATTGTGTCGTCTTCCTTCGGTGGGCTATGCACGCTCGGAATACTCAGGCTGGAAATGGGACGATATCGAGGAGGCTTCACATCAGCGTTGTCCATGTCTTGCTCAAAGAACGCCGAATCCGACGAACAGACAGAGTTCCGGTGACCAGTCTTCTCAAACAGCGAATCGGTCTTCTTAGACTCGTCCTGACTGTCCATAATCGAATCGAACGACGACCGATTTTCGTACTCCAAGTGAACTCGTTCTCCAAGTACACTGCCAGCGCGGGTGGGGGGAGGTGAGGCAGAGATAGATGCTAGTGCTGTATTGCGCTCCAACGCAGAGTCGAGCATCTTGTCTCCCAGACCAGGTCGTCCGAGATCTGTTCCTGAGAAGTCGCTGAGCACCGATTCGACTGAGATATTCGATCGGGGCCGGGTCCATGAAAAGCGTCTACAGTTTGCATATGACGGTGCAATACTGCTCATGCTCGTGTTCGAGTCGCTGCGGCGGTGGTAGGTGGAGTTGCGGTTGAAAAGACTGACAGGAGGACCAACGGATATGCCAGACTCGCGTCCCCGGTGGCTGCGGTTGTAAGGAAGGACGAGCGATGTGCGGAAGCAGAAGCCTGAGGCATCACTGTCAATCCTACGACGACGCGGCTGCCGGCGGAGGAAAGAGAACGTATCGTCAACCGAATTCGACATGGTGAACGAAAAGTCGTCTGATGAGGGCCTCTCTCGCAAGCTTGGCAAAGGGATGACTGAACCGTAATCGAAGGGATCCGCGGACCCGCCGTGGAGAACGTTACCATAAGATGAGACTGACGCAATGCTGTAGATGGATTCATGTTTCCGATGTCGCCTATCGAATGTTGTGCCGGGTGGGGGATAGAACCCGGGGCGGTTATCATTGAATTCGAAACCTCGCCGTACCTCCACAAATGAACCAAAACCCGCAAAACTCAACGCAGAACTGTTGCGTTTATGACTAGCGGCAGCATAAGAACTTCGAACAGCACTATGTGCCTCGCGGTTAGAGCTAGAATCGAATCCGAAATGAGGATGCTGGGGTGGGGACTCAAGCTCGATGGCGTGTGCAAAAATCGACTTCATTACTGAGCCCTCGTCATCGGTGAACGATGCCATGGAGAGAGATCGGGCAATCTCGGGCGGTGGAATGATATCTGAGAGTGTCAGCGGCGAGGTTTCTTTCTTACTCGGTGACGCATGCTTTCCTCCAAACTTGAAATCGCGGTTGAGCTCTCCATTGGATGGCCGAGAAGCGACAGACGTGGCGTTTGGTAGGACTTGTGGCGCGATGATGTTAAGCAGCTCTTTGTCTAACGAAGATGTTGCAGAATTATCTGGTCCAGGGGGCAAGGGTGGCTCCGCATTGACATCAATAGGGAAGCCTCTCGGCGAGAGTTCGTGAGATTCGTAGTCGATCGGAAGGTTAATTGGGCCCTCCTCCACCCGGAGAAATTCATCCTGCAGTGCAGGAAGTTTAGGGATGGGCGATAGGTCCCCGAAGTCATAACGGAGATCAGTCTTGGCGGGAGTACGGAACGCGTTTTCGAGCTGTTCAATGAAGCTGCGACGATCAGATGCACCAGATTCGTTGAGTTTTTTCAGCTCTCCAGTGAAATCGAATGACTTCTTGGTGTCATCCTCGGATATAGTGCCAGCCTCCTCAACATCTGCGTGATGCTCGTCTTCGTCGTTGACGGTGGCTCGGAAGACAGGAGTCTCAGCTAGAGAGTTCCTTAAAGATGGACTGTCGAGCACTGGCAGAGGGAGCTCTGGAGGTAAACCTGGAGAAGGAAGTACAGGCTTGTGATCAAATAATACGGTATCCTCTCCCTCTTGATCCGAATTCGACAGGATGACCTGTAGCTCGTCAGGGATGTCAGAGTCTGGGTCGCTCCCGTCAAAGGCTTGCTCAGCGATACTGCCTACGGAACTACCCATAGTACCAGCGAGTCCAAGGCTGCGACGAGCCTCGGGAAGGATAGGTAGGCTGTGACTATCAAGACTCGCGTGTTGAACTGAAGAAGACTCCTTGCGAGTGCGGCCCTGGGCTTTTTTGAACACTGGCGAGACAGAAAGGCTTCCTCGGGACTCTGACTTGGAATGCCCCGAACCGAACGTCAGAGTGGATGGCGAGCGATCGATCGGGTTGATTACGAATGGCGAGATGCGCGAGGAAGCGCTCGCCACTGTCTTCGATACAGGGAGACGAGTGGTCGCTGGACGAAGCGCTTTGAAGACAGGCGATGTGTCTGCAGCCGGAGCGGGCGTCAGGGTTCGCCTGTGGGTCCGGAGGGTCGCTACGTTGTCCTGAAAGTTAACCCTGACGGTACTGTGAGAAGGTTTCGAGGGAGAAATGCCAGCGTTCAGAGCAGACCACGGAGCAATGTTTTGTCCGAGGGGGACAGCAATACTGTTGGAATACGATTGCGCATAGGGCCTTAGAGACGTCATGGACGGATTCTTGCGATGTAAGCCTCTGACTGGGCTCTCTGCTCTCAGTTGATTGTTGGGCAGCGAGTTTGTGGACGGATCCAGTAAAAATGGAGAGTGCTGACTCATTGGGGTCATCTCGACACTTCCTGGGGTTGCCTCGAGATCAAGTCTGTTGATTAATTGAGCCAGGTCATTCGTCGCTGCATCCAGGAGTGATATGGCTACATTATCTGGGGCGACTCGGTCATAGTTCAGTGTGAACAGTATGCGATCTCACCATCATCCCCATTGTAGATTCGTTTCGGTTGACTTTGGCCAAGAGGTTGCTCCGATGCGGGCCGAGGGCGCACACGCTTCATGGGCGTTTCCGTTGGCGGACGCACTGCTGCCGCTTCATGTCGATTAGCGTCGTGCCCGTCTGTAGTCGCTTCTTCATTTGTAACGACGGGCTGTTTCGTCACACCTTCCGCACGCTCCGATACAGTTCCTGGAAATATCGCCATTAACGCAGTCCTCTTTCGACTGTCAGAGGACTTTCGGGTAGAATCCTTCCCGTTCTTGGATTTCTTGCTCTTCTTCTTCTCCATACTCTCCTCTTTCTCCTTTCTTCTTCTCTCCTTATCCTTCCGGCGGATTTCCTTTACGGTCTGCAGTCCCGCTTCATCCCATCTCACAGAGGCTGCACCTGAACTACCCGACGACGCGCGAGAAATGCAAGATTTTGTCGACATCGGGCGAAGGGAAGAGGCGGTAGACATTGTCGAGCCAGATCGTCCCCGCGCAAGTGTCCCACCGCCCAACAAATTCGCGGAGTCCACCGATGAACGATGATTGACGGTATTCGTCGCGACGACTGAGGACGCTGTCGATCCACTACGAGAGGACGGCAAGCGTATCGTGGAAGGCAGACCAAGTCCTAAAATGCTCGCCTTTTTCTTCCCAAGTGATTTAGACTCGAGCTTGGAATCAGCGGGGCTTGGGGACAACGCGCCCGCTTCGAAGCTGCTGCCTGAATAGCGGATCGTTTCCTTTGCTTTGTCTTTCTCTTTTTGCCTCTCCTTTTTCTTCTTCTTTTTCTTCCCGTCGGACTCCTTGTCCTTGACAGGTGCCGCAGCAATTGCAGCTGCGTCGGGATTAGGCGTGTTCTTGAGTTGAGCCCAGCTGCCAATACGAGCAAGGGACCGGACAGAGCGCATAGCCCTGATGGCAACGGAATCCTTCCCGCTACCTGGTCCCGCAGCGCTGGGTGGCGCCATCGTTACCGAAGGCGGAGTGAGGACACGCGGGCGCTTTGCGTTAACCGAACCTGTGAGGAGAATGCCCGAGTCCAATGAGTTGAATCGTGCGCGGGCGTCAGCAGGCTTGTCAGTCGGTTGAGGAACTGAGGAAACGTTAAGTAAGGCGGCTCAGTGAATCCCATCGTAGTGGCTCACATTTGACGCGATCCTTATCTTTCTCCTTTTCCTTCTCCTGTTCCTTCGAGTCCCTCCTGCCGCGCCCAATGCTCCACCACTTCTGATTCTCATCCACCTTCACCTTCAACAAGGGTTCCTTCTTCCCTTCTTTCTCCTTTGGTTTCGTAGCCGACGGAACATTCGTCACCTCTCCCAACGTTCCCCATCCCATCCCATCCAAGCCTAGCCGCGATCTTTTCTTCTTCACCATTAAAATCTCCCCTATGTCGGGGTCGTTGGTAGGATCAACATAAATTTCAAACCCATTGCTTCCATTATTGACCAACGGGCCTTGGACGCGTCGGACCACATCTGAAAAATCTTTCTCGCGCGCTTTTGCCGACGACCCCAGAAGACTAAGCTTTGACTTCTTGGGAACGAGACGTTTTCGTGACGTCTCACCATGTTTACTTGGCTTTGGCGCGATTGGAGGAGGGGACGTCTCGGAAGCTATCCATGGTGCGACTCGCGTAGCTTCATCTATTGGTTCGGTGTTGCAAGGGGTAGCAGTTGTCAAGCAGATGGTCGGAATCTGTTGTTTGGGTGCAGGTGTAGCGAGGGGGGATGGGGACCGAGAGCGAATAGTATCCGTCGTAGGTCGTGCAAGTAGTTGCAAGGGCATTAGTCACTTTAAAAAAATCGTTATATGAAGCGGGAAACCGTAGGACCGTGTTGATCGTCGATATGTTACCAAACAAAGAGAGTTTCAGAATTCGAGAACAATTGGACAATTGAGACGAAAAATAATGCGGAAGAGAGAAATATGGGTCGTCAGGTTTGGGTATCGTTCGTTAGCTTAAGCGTGTTCAACTATTGAGTCGAATCAGCTCGTTAGATCGCAAGCGCGATGTTAGTGTGTCGTATGGCAAAAGCGAATCGTGAGCTAGTAAAACTCGTTAATTCCTTGGGTTAGCAATGAAGAATGGGTCTCTCAGGCTGTGATTTTAAACTGTAAGTGTTGAGCTGACATGCAAATGAACACTAACGACTGACCTCAGGCGATGAGGCGAATTACTCACAGCCCTGGACGACAAGGCTTGCGATAGTGACGACAACGGGGTCGACGATGGCAAGCACTTGTTCTGCGACGGGAGAAACAGCGTTCAACTATTTGCCGGGTCGAGCAGTAATTCGAACTTGTTTGTGCTTGTGGGCACAGAGACAAACAGCGCGTAAACAAAACGCGTCCCGGAAATAAAGCACATGACTTGGCATTACTCCACTATTCTGTATCCTGAAATTACCGTAACGTTCGTACACTAGGCAACAAGGTCCAACATGCAACGAGCGTGTGTGGATAGATGATAAATAACAAAGGAGCAGGGTAATAATTAAACGTCAAAAATCGCTACTGACCAAGTTCAACATCTCACAGGATAAATCGAAGGTTAGTGTCCTGCAATCGTTGCTGTCACTTCCAAATTCGCAGACGCATGCACTGTAATACGCACAATGTAATGTCCACTCGACAGCTGCGCTTTCTGCTGATAATGTGGCTGCAAAATATTACGAATAGATAGCAGTAACTCCAAATAACTCTGCACTGGTTTCTGGGCTGCGACAGATGGTAAGCATTCGTGTCAATTTCTGGCGTACGCGCATTGTACTGACTCAATGCCGTCAAGAACGCCTGATATTGACCTGGATGAGGAAACACTCGCGGACTAGAGAACTGACAACCACTCACATAACTCATCGCGCCAACGGCTACCCCTCCCTCGACAGTGTCCGCGCTTGTCTGGTCATCCCTGCATGCTGCAAATGATATGACGTCCGCTGAACTCATTCTCTGCGCCCGTGTACGCTCGGCGATATGGTTTTCTTTCAATCGTCCATCATGATGGTACTGTCAAAATGAATATTGTACGACATCAAGACGAAATGATACTTCAGACATACCATAAACGGTAAATCTAGTGATAGGAGATATCAGTTATGAATTCGTAGGAAAGGCTAGCTGTACGCACCAAGCGTTGTTCCAGAATGGCATGACTGGCAGTTTATCAGCACAAGGATGGGAAACATGCATTCAGAGAACAAATCTTACATCAAAAACAGCCTATATTGACATCATTTAATGATAGTGTTGAGCCCGAAAAAAAAAAGAAAGAATCTCACCGTCAGGCGGCAGCCAGTTGGAAGTGACTTTACCTTTGTTTCACGAAATCAGTAAATCACCCCGCCGGTCATGAGAACCTCGCGAACCATAATTTGGTGCAGTTCCTGCATTTAGGGATTATTGAACGCGTGATTTTCTGAGGTATTTTGACTCACGTCATCTATAATAACACCTGCCGTCTTGTAATCCACCGGGTATATCACTAAAAAAGACTCATTCAACTGACAACTTGTGTCACAGGAGAAACATCAACCCACCCTCGTCAAATCCATCCGTCTTGTCACCATGGGTATCGTGTATTTGGCCTCCATGGCCGGAATCTGAAGTAAGAACAAAGTTACCGACATGAAACAATGACAGTGGCAATCTTTCTTACAATGGAAGAACAATGAATCATGAGGTTTAGCGTCCTTTACAAGCCATCGCATCGCGTCGATCATATTCTGTCTTGTGGGCATCTGTCGGGGGTTCGTAGTCTGATCCATTAGCATGACAATATCACCCTCTTTAAAACCCCATTGACCTAACAAAGCGACGGGTCAACGCAGCAATGAGTGGAACGACAAAAGGACTTGCGGGTAATAAACCGCTTTACGTTCTTGATGTCATTAATGCACCCGCGCAGCTCACGTTTCTGACCTATATAGTTGATGCCAATCTGGATACCAACCACATTGAACGCTCGTCCCAGTACGTGTTGCATTGAAAATGCCGGCTACTTACACACAGTGCCTTCTTCCGTCCTGTACACCTGGAGTATTCGTGTCCTTTGGTTGCACGGACTTGCTGCTGCGTCTGGGATGGTGTGAAATCGGTAATCACAGGTGCGGCAGCAAATCCCGTGGAGTGCGCTCTGCGGCGATGTCCTTGTATTGGTTTCTCGGAAACAGTAGACTGCGCATGACGGGAAGTTGTAGTAACCGGAACTGCTTGGACCTGACCGGGCACGTGCGAACTGCGAGAGGATGCATGTCGTGATCGAGGTTGAGATTTGTCATCTGCATAGTGAACATGACGAGACGTTGCCGCTGACACACTATGTGAATGATGTCGCGTGTGCCTGTGCGGATGGTGGTGGCTCGAATAGTGATGTGAATAGGTATGTATTGGAGCGGGTCGCATATTTGACATTGAGGGTGGCGGTCCAGAAGCGCCGCGAGGAAAAGAGATGCTCGGGGTAAATTGTGGGGCGATAGTAGAACGCGGGAAAGTGTGGTAGGACGCACTGGAAGACGGGAGATGAAAACGATCCCGTTTTCAGTCGAGGGTCCTACTTACTGGGTACTGCAAGACACAGCTTTCAGTAACATGTTTTAATAGTAACGAAAGAGGAGTGAATCACTTATGAGCAGACTTCCTTGGTGGAGGGGCGGTGGGTAAACCGAGAGGAATCAATGGTGCTGGGTATGTCGGCGCTGCTTGCCTGTATATACGATTGGCTCCAAGGAGAGAATGATAGTTGAAAAGCGCTCACCTCATTTCTGGTGGAACTCTCGGGCTATTTCGTGGTCAGCAAGTCTCCTTCGACATCAGGTTGGACGAACACACTTGGACGGAACCGGAAAGCGCGGTTGTGAGGTCGGCGGTTCTTGTCCCCGCAG
>JBBPJJ010000415.1:0-19995 GCA_038088635.1 Veloboletus limbatus
CAGCAAAGGCCTCTCTATAACGAAGCCTTCCTCAAGCCCTAGTCCTCGCCCCCAGTCCTCGTCCTAGTTACCTTGCGGCTACGTGCGAGCTTACCCGGCCCACACGTAACAAGCATGATACACTTCTTTCCATGTGATCGAAACTTTCCTCTGCGGTCCTCCTTAGGTGTAAGTGCATATGCCAGACATTCAAATGTGCAGAATATGGTCGGGTCTACCCTCCGGTCAAACAGGACTTGGTAAGGTGCGTGTCCCTTTAACGTAGAGGAGGGACTCCGAGCAGTGACATATGTGGCAGCAGACATGGCATCAGTCCAAAATGATTTGGGGAGCTTTGAATCTTCTAGCATTGTATTTGCCAGAGTCAATAGCATTTGGTTCATGCATTCTACAAGCCCGTTTTGTTCCAGTGTGCAGTGCAGATGTCTCCTGGAGTGTTCCATCTCCTCGGAGTTGGTTTTGGAAATCCTTACTTGTGTTTTCTCCTCCTCCGTTGGTCTGGAGGAACTCCACATAGGGCTCAGAGAACTCCTCCATTGTGATTTCTCATTTGAAGAATGCCTGTGCATCCACCTTCCAAGTTTTGTAGGCTGCTGGTACGTCACTTTTCCTTTTCAAGAAGTAGATCCATGGGAAACAGGAGAAGTCGTCAACAATTAAGAGCCAGTATCTGAACCCTTCTTGAGACTGGAAAGTGATGGGACCTCCAACATCAGAGTGGACAATCTGCAATAGATGGGAAGCTCGGACATCAGAGTAGGAGTTGAAAGAAAGTTTCTTCATCTTCCCTAGAACGCAAGGTTCGCAGAATGCCGGGGTTCTGGAGAGTATGTCGATCCCCTGGAGTTGGCCATTTTGAACCATCTCTTTGATTCTGGAAATTGAGATATGTCCCATGCGTCAGTGGAGGAGGTTTACGTCCATAATAGCAAGTGGTGCTTCCAGAGATACTTTCGGGCAGACTCCAGCATGGTAAAGTCCATGCAGATGTGTTCCAATCATGATTGTGTTTGACTCCTGTTTCACGGAGCAGACTGAGGAATTTGCTGGAAAAAGTGTGGAAAGTCCAGTAGCAGAGAATCGGTTTACTGAGAGGAGGGACAAACGGAACTCCAGGATGAGTAGAACGTTACTTAATGCGATTTCATATGTTTTGCCATTTACAACAGAGTGCACCATTACGGTCCCAGATCCAATGGAGTGCGCCATGGAGTCATTCCCTAGTGTGACCGGTTTCAGAGTTCGGAACAGAGTGTAGCTGGTGAACCAGGAGTGGTGCGGAACCATGTGGGATGTTGCTCCAGAGTCAATGATGATGGCTTCTTTGGAGTTCATTTTTGGTTTGGATGACAAGTAGGCCTGAATACGGTTGATTAAGGATTTAGATACATGGTCCGTGGCTAAATGAGCTTGCTCCACAGTTCTGGAGTTCTGCTCCTGGTTTTCTGATGCATTTGCCTTTTCCTTCCCTTTCCACTTTCCCCCCTTTCAGAGTTCTGCCACCCAATCCCGGTATTGATAGCAGTCGGCGCTGTTGTGTCCAGCGCGTTGGTGATGTTCACACCACTTAGTTCCAGGTGTGGGGCACTTCGGAGTTTTGCTGGACACCTTCAGTGCGGAGTCGGAGGTGCTGGAAGGGTTTAGTCGTGACTCCTCAGAGATGACTCGTGCCTCTATGGAATCAAAGGAGAGCTTGTGAAGAAGACTTTCACGATTCCTGAGTAAAAATGTCAAGTACACGCTCAGATAACCGTTGAGAAACTCACCAAACATTCAGAGTGAGCAAGAAATGAAAGAGACTGCCATGTGTATCAAAGAACGTCATCGCTGCGGTAAGCTTTCAGGTCAGTACTGAAATCACTGTAAGGTCATGTGACCTCCTGCTGCCCGACAAAAGTGGGGGTCACACACTAGCAAACCCCGGAACAAAAAATGATATGGGCAAGCGCGCCACAAAAATCTATAATTCGTTCCAACTACACTACGGTGATATATGATGTTCTGTTCGAACATACCCGAGAAGCGTTATCACACCCACATCCCCTCCTCGTCAATATCCTTGTATCCAAATGTCCGCCATATGATCGCAGCTCCGAGATCATCGGTCCCGTCATCTTTCGTACCTACAACGCCGGCCACTTCATACGCCGATTTCGTCTTACCAAGCAATCAATAAACCCGCTAAAAAAGAGATGCGACGAACGCAGCGATGGACATACCAAGCCAAGAGAAACCTTGATCATAGCCGGACCCGGGATATACTCCTCCAACGCCTCTGCACCTAGAGTGAACGTTAATCCGTTTAAGAATACATCAAGAGCGCTCGCGTTACCTTTGATGAGCCTAATTACATTCCGGGCCGCAACTTCTCCCTGATAATAGGCCGTATGACCGGCCTTGACGGCTCCAAACGCATCGGCCGCATCTCCGATGGCGAAAAGGTGAGGGTAAGCAAACGTATGAGGGTCGTGGGACGCGTCAACGCCAGACTCTACGAACGTCTCAATCGTAGAGGCACTGGGAGACATCGGAGTCAGAGGTGTAAGATCCGGTTTGGCAGGCGTGTCGACAAGTGAGGGTGAGGAGGTGCCGCACAGCGTAGGCAAGGTCGAATGGACAATACCATTAAGATTGCCTTGATTGACAGCGGTACCCTGCTCCTCAAGTGCCAGGATCTGCATGGTACATGATACCCGCACCATTCCACTCTTGGGGTCGACAGTGCGAGAATCCATAGTATGGACAAGAGAGGTGTTAGGGGTCTGACCCGTACAGAGAAGCTGCGCGTCATACAACCAGTCGGGGATGAGAAGCGGCCAAAGAAGAATAAACCCGATCAATGTCGATGAAAAGTCTCATGCATGCTTGTCTCCGAACACGTACCACTAGATCTGCCTCTATTTCACGGCGATTGGTCGTCTTAATCAACATCATCTCTTGATTCCCATAACCTTTCGTTCTGGTGCCATTGAGCGACGACATATCCAGTCGGTCGCCAAATATGACATCCACGCCAAGTTCCTGAAGACCCTGAAGCGCTGCGAACAGGGGTACGGGATGAACAAGCCAATTGGACACAGGGTTCGAAAAGCACACGTACCTTCGTCTCCAAGAGCCTCATCAAATCTGGGGAGTAACTTCGATCGCGAATGCAGAAGCGTTACAGACTTGCGGGGATACACCGCTGCAATATCTGACGCGAATTCTGTTCGTGGCGGTTTTTTTTTCCAGTGGAGCACGATTACGCAAAAAATCAAGCAAGAACGATATGAAACTTGTCTCCAAAAAAAAAACCAACAAGAATGGCTTACGGATCCCGAGTGCACCACCACCGACAACAAGTACACGTTGCGCTGCTTCAATTCGTTGCTGGCGAGAACAAAGCGCAGATATACTTTCCTTTTTCGTGCCCATGTACGGGTGCGTGTGAGTTGCAGATCGTAGTCCCCTTTCCAGAGCCGAACATAGTAGCTTTTGTGCTTCTATTGGTGAGGGCTCAGCGATACATGATTCCCAGAGGTCGATGGGTGACGGGAGGTGAGAGCCGAGTGCGTAGACAGCATAGTCGAAATACAATATTTCCTCTTCCGTTGTCTCTATATTGGTGGTTTCTGAAGTTGATACAGCGGGACCGGATTCGGCGTGCGGTATGTATGTGACATGGTGTGGGTGAAGAGAGGTGACAGTTCCATGGACACGTTTGTGAGGATGTGGGGATGGTATGGACTGATTTTTAAACAAATTATCGTATGGAATGACTGTGCAGAATGATTAACAATCAGAGAGCAGGGCTCTGTCGAGAACCTACAAGCTTTATGTTCATGACCTGGAAGGACAGCGTATCGAGGCAGGTTGTACACGTGGTTATAATGTCTGAAATCGAGTGTTAGATCCGAAACGTGTAGGAGGATAATACGCTCACGAATTCCGCTCAATCAAGACAACCCTCCATCCACTTGGAAGGCCAGCAGCAAGAACCTGTGCTACCCTGTTACCTGTGTCCAGAAAAAAAATAGGTAAGTTCAAAATAAGGGGATGTATGAGTGTGAGAGACGACAAGGTCGATATAACTTTAGATCACCAACTCCGAGTGCAAGGTCACGAATAACGGACACTCACCACCGCAGGACCCGCCGAGAACAGCAACAGTCTTCAACTTGAGCTCGTCAGTAGACATGGTGGGAGGGGGGAAAGAGGAGAAGTGACAAAGGGAGGCCTCCGAGAGGTCGGAGCAGGACGTTAAATGTTCTGTCAACTACATAATCTGATAAACTAATATCCGATTACTAATAAATAAATAGATGGTGGCGTGAGAACGTTCAATGCTGTTCCATTTCAGGTAATCGTAGATGAATTCCTACACTTTTCGTTTCCTACTAGGTAAGCCAGCGGTTACTGCCATCTCCTTAGCCGCCGCATGATGAGTGATCATGATGCGCGTACTTGATCCTATCGAAGCGCGTGCAGCATCAGACCTCTGAGCCTAACTGCTAAGCAGTCAATTCTGATCGTGACAATCAGAGTGAATTCAAGCCCGGTCGCATCTCGAATGGTCTGCCTCAGGCCGACAGACCAGCCACGCCATGGCCCAGGGTCAGAATACACCACACCAAGCCATCTGGGTACTGGTAACTGGGCTTGTCGGGCCGCGGCTGTTCTAGTATCTTACTACCAATCGGGTCACCGCCAGGACGGCGTCCGGACCACCCTGCAACGGAAACATCCCATTCTTCATGTCTGCCTGTCCCCCGCGTATCGTGAGTCGCTCGGGAATCAATCAACATGCTACGCGAAACGAAAAATGATTCATTACGCTTGTTGTTGGTCAACGAATTGATATTGTGGAATCGCCACTGGGCAGACCCATGCGGGTATAGTGCGGTTGTGTTCGTCTTTGCTTCAGATAAGCTGTCGAGTTCCCGTGGATGACTTAGGTTCAGCCAATCAGGATGAAATGAGGCTTGAGACAGATTGCGTCCCCAAGATCAGTAAGAGGCTCATTCTAACTCACGTTATCATATCACGATGCCGAGTGCAACGGTGCGTAAGTTCGGATTAGCATGTTGTCACTTGATTTACACTGATATACTGGATATACTACGTCTGCTGGACATGAGACACCGCGGTATCTGACTGACATCAAAATCGACAGAGGAGATTCAATGATAGTACTTGTGTAGACGATGACAACAAAAGGTCTACGGATAGGTAGCACTTGCGTATCGTGGTCAGTTCAGGAAATCCTTCCAAGGTTCTTTCACATACAAAGAAAAAGAAAAAGAAAGAAAGAAAAAAAATTATGGCCGTAATATCCTCGGTGTCGTCTCGTCAAGTCGTTCAAGGCGAGACAGGAATGAACACCCATCCAAAAGCTCTCACCTCGGTGCCTTTCTCGCCCAGAAAGAGCTGCGTCTCGTACAGCCAATTCACGAACCCAGCAATCCAGTCTCGCAGTCCGCGGAGGTATCGTCGTACCTCGTGATCGGCGGCAAAGTCGGACACCGAAAGAAGGATCTCCTCAGTCGCGACGAACGCGTCCACACTCTGCTTGACGAGCGTTCCGGCAGAAAACACGGCACACTCTAGCGGCACGTTCCGTTCCCTCATAAGGATGGTCACAATATTCGCCGCATGTTTCGGCGGTACACCCTTTGCACACGACACAATGTCCTTCATAATCCATCCATCAGCGATCTCGACGCACCGCGTGCACGTGTCCGAGTCGGAACCACCTACCACGGACCAAGTAGCGATATCACACGCATGATCATGAAGTCTCCCAAACATCGCGTCCCCCAGCAACGCGTCCGGAACGTGCACATCCCCAGCGTACTGAACCATATCCACCGCCATTCGGAATCCAGACGCGTCGCGGCTTTGTTCGATGTAAGACTCGAGATCTGGGACGACGCCCTGCGCGCCATTCTTGGAGAGCTGATGCCTTGCTTCGAGGTAACTTCGCTGAGACTTGATGAACCGCATATACCATTTAGGGTGCCTGTACGCCATGCGCGACAACCGATCCGAGAGGCTATGTTTAACCCGTCAAAAGGGAGAACAATAGCAGCATCAGGCACGACATGAGCCATCAAATGATATATCATCGGCGCAAGAACAACAGTCACTCACAGCATGAAACTATCGGCATCCTCCGGCGGGTGAGTCATAGCCTGCGCTATGCGTTCGCGGTGGTGCAACAGCAGACTGAGGAAATCAGTGATGAACCGAAGTTGCGCCGCGTCTGCGCTGGGATGACAAGCTGCCGCTAACAGCCCTGGCTTCGCAGCACCCCATGCCATTGAGGCAAGCGTGATACCGGATTCTAGCAACCACTTCTCAGAAGCCTGGGAGACCCCTCTGCAGTGCCTGTTGGTCCGCAGCTCAAACACACTGCAGAGGGACAAGAGGTCCGGAAGCTGGAGGCTCATCGTCATGGTGGTGCGCGTTTGGACTGCGCGAGTCGTTGGTGGTGAGAGAATGGGCTCTGCGATGAGCGTCGACGGCTGATTGTAAAGTAGGTGTTGAAAAAGAAGACGACAGGTGCTCCGCAAGGGACCTTAGTAGTAGTGGTGGAAATTAATGTATGTGATGATGTAATGACGTTCCCGCTCCAGCTCCGAGGAGTCCTCCCCCCCATGGAGGCTGTGACACTATTAGGCCCATCAATCGCGCCTTCACCGAACGGAGTCTATTGATGGGCAGTCATGTCAAACTAGATCATGGGGCCTCATCGAACAGCATGGCTTGAGCTCAACTTATCCTCTTGAATATCCTTTCTATCCGTTCTTGGACCCTACCCACCCCTATCCCAACGCCAACAATTACACCCACATCGATAGCGATAAGCGAGATCGCAGCAAACATGTACCTCGGCGCGAAGACTTTCCAGACCATGAGGTGCCTCCTCAGCACAGCCGCGCTTGTAGCACTTCCCAATAAGAGAATCGTAAAATACAGCATGAGAGCAAGGCTCGCACGGAGTGAGGAAGCCGTCAGGCCGCGTGGTGGAGGTAGCGGTGGGAGGTTCCAGAGCGCAAGGAGGGGTGAAGCGAGACCCATCAAGAAGTGGGGCCCCAGTGTATTGGTGATGACCGTCAGCTGCGAAAACGGAAAAGAAACCGTGGAAGTGAAGATAAAGGCCGTCTTCCATTGCAACGACGGTATCGTTGGCTGATGACCTGTCCCGTGGAACGTATGCAGCGCCAGAAGCGCAAGAGGGACGACTTCTGAGAACGACAGCTCTCGGCTGAGTGCGTCGAGGTCAAACGTCGTAGTTGGTTTGTTCGAGGCAAACGCGTCTCTGAGTCCACGGGCGTCCCGGACACTATCGATAACCTCAAGATGTGCCAGTAGGGCTACAGTGGCGAGTGCCAAAACGACCTGACCAGTGAGTTGCATGCATAGCCAGACGACACTCAGGAAAATTGTCCAGAACGCAAAGTAAGGCGACCCAAACGCGTTAGCAAACCCGAGTACGGTCAGTTTTGTCTTTCGCTCCTGTTGGTCGTGGGTGACGTGGCTGCTGTCTTCCGTATTGATCTCGAGACATACAGGCGATGTCCACCATAACGAGATACCCCCGAAAGCGATCGCTGCAAAACTTGTTCTGGCTAGCATCGTCCGCGTTAGGCGGAATAAGACGTTTACGCCGCCTCCGAAGAACGCAGTTGACTGGGCCCATTCCAGAATCCAAAAGACAGTCCCGGAGAGTAAAGCAGACGTAAGCGCCCAAGGAAAAAATATCCCTGCCAAACCCTTTTCCGATTTTGAGATACCTAGAATGTGTCGAATGACGAACGGGATGGAGAAGGCAACAAGTGGCGCGATGAGCAAGGCGAGAATGGGAGCAGCGGACGAAGTAATGTAGAATGTCACAGTGCAATAAGGGTATTGTTCCTCTCTGCACGCGGTACTAATTCCCATGAGTCTGACACAGGCCGCGAAGAGCGCAGAAAATCCAAGGATGCGGAACCGAAGGCGGGGTGTTGGCGCAGTGAATCCGATCAAGAAACCAGGAACAAGTGATGTAATGCTGAGGAAAAGGACAATACGGTCTTCCCAGACAGTGAAAGAATTGGAAGCAAAACATAGCGCGTGAAGGACGGGGATGATTGGGACGGAGGCCAACTGTTCGCGACGGAATGTAGGACGGCACGAAAGTGTGAACACTAGCGTGGACGCCAGCGCACTCCCAAAGAGGCATGCGTGATGGAGGTGAACACTTTCCAGCAAATTCTGCAGGGGAAAATAAGCTACACTCCCAAGTGCTAGCCCGGCAGCACAGGCTTTGAAGGCACTAGGCAATGACCTTCCAAGATGGTCCTCCGAATCTTCAACATCATCACCAAGTAGACGGTAGGCACAATATGTTGCAACAATGCCGAGGAGTATGATAGCAAGACCAGCGCCAATCAGAGGAAGACTGAACTGCGCCCAAAGAGTTCGGCATGCCGAGAGCGAGAGGCGACTGAACTTCCACAGGGCAGGAAGGGAATCCTCGGACGAGGCAGTTTGTATTTCTGACCAGCTCTCTGAAAGTTGGGACCAAAATCCGTCAAGTTCCCCGCCAGACTGACTGGCATGGTAAGCGTCCAGATATTTCTTGATTTGATTCGCATTCAGTTCGAGTGCCTTCTGAATGCCTGCCTTGTTCGTGCCACGGTCAAAGACTTCTGGAATGATACTGCCAAGGTTGTTGAACGGAATAGGGAGGCCGAGGAGGAGCGATATTGTGGGAACGAGGTCAATCTGTTGGATGGATCGATGAGGAACGATCTCTCCTGGGAAAACGGTGGTAGGAAGAAGGGTGCTCGGGAGCGATGTTGACCCCTGGGATAATGCCGGACCCTTGCTATAAATCCAAACAGCTGACATCGTCTCCAGAACACTATCGCCTCCGTGGTTACCTGTGTGGTCCATGCCATGGTCCCCAAGTAAGATTAACAGAGTATCCTCGTCGATGGCATTGACAAGCTCGGCGAGGAAGTCATTCATTTGTTCCAACTTTGCCTTCATAACTGGATGCTCCGGACCAACGCGGTGCCCAGCATGATCAACACCTAGACCATGGCCAATCGCAAGGCCCCAAGCATGCGAATGATTCTTCACCATGGGTAAGAGGTTCGAAATGACCCCTTCATCGACCGTGTGTAAGTCTTCGACGTTAAACGAGTCAAAAGGGAAGGACATGTTGTGATCAAGTATGGAAGGGAACAGCGTCATCCAAGTATCATCACCTGCGAGAACAACCTTTCAGGCGCATATATAACAGAGAGCAGAGGGCGGGCCGCCTAGCTGACCTTCCGACCGGCGACTACCAGTTGGTGCAACAGTGAGTCTTCATGGATAGCCGAGCCCCCAAAGCTCTCTCCAACATCAACGAACGTCGGAAGAGAACCGGTTGTGAGACCCTTGATACGCTGGAGGGTCGTGGTTGGTGGGTCAGCATAAGCATTAAATATGAAGGAGTGTTGCGAACGAGTAGCGGTGAGTTCCTGCGGCAGGGTTAGAATATTATGGTGGTACGGGGAAGGAGGTTCTGGTGGGTGGTTGGATATGAAATCGAACCGAAGGGCGTCGATGATTAGTATGACAGCCCTTTTGTGTGTCGCAAGAGAGGTACATTCACCGTGACCGCATTGATTTCGGTCTGGAAGAGATAATCGGCTCAAGAGAAAACCCTTTGTGAACAGGTATATCCCTACGCAGTGAACAAAGGATAACCAGAGCAGGAGAAGGAGTCCTCTGGGAGGAGGCATCGTGGTAGTACTGTGGAAGCCTAATTGAATACCAATCACATGACCACAGTCGAATACCTCTCTTGACATCGACGCGACATAATGCCGCGCAAGGACGCAAGCGGAGGACCGCTATCCGCTCAAGCTCAACAAGATCTCGTCTCAGAAGGTATCGAGAATTTCGAGCTACCAAAGAGCGTCGTCACGAAGATCGCCAAGTCAGCCGTGAGTTCTCGGACCCGCGTCCTGACGGTGTCCTCACATCGTCGTACAGATTCCAGACAATGTCAAGTTGCAAAAAGAGACAGTGCTCTCTCTAGTGAAAGGGTCAACTGTGTTCATCAATTATCTTGGTTGGTAACCTTTCGGTAACGTCTTTCTTGCCAAAGAACTCAAGGCTTCCCTGACGCAGCCGCAACGTGAGCGACGGAGGCCTTTCACAATGTTTCAATGGCGATTGACCGCTGTTGCCTTAGCGCACATGACGTAGCTCTCTCGAAGCAACACAAAAGTATTTCCGCTTCTGACGTCCTCAAAGCACTAGAAATGATCGAATTCGGGGACTTGATCGACCCACTGCAAAACGAACTTCAAAGTATCTTGTCTTTATTTTATTTTATTCCCCTTGGTGTCTCTTAATTTTCGTACAGTTTACCGGGACAACGCAAAGGGGGACAAGAATCGAAAGAATGGCATCGATCGCAATAGTAGTTCAAGCAAGGGGAAAGCGAAGGAGGGTGACAGCATATCGTCAGCTTCACGGTCGAAAGGGAAGGCAAAGGCAATCTTGCCCCCGCCATTTACCACGGTACCTCGGCCAGCTGACCCATCGTCGGTATCGCACACGACCGAAGATGTCGAAATGACCGTACATGTTGGAGAAAACGAGGAAGTGGGTGAAGGTGAAGGTGAAGGTGACTATGTCGCAGAATACGGAGAGGAATTCGAAGAACCATTTCCAGACGACATTGAAACTGAGGAAGAGTTGGATCTTGGCCCGTACGGCGATGAGTCTGAGGAATTGAGGAGGGATGCAGCAGCGCTCGACGAAGTCCACCCGGGGGAGGACTCTCAGGCTCAAATATAGCTGTATGACCCATGTACATAGAAATCCATGACTTGAGTTCATTTCGGAAGTTCTCGCTGAAAGTTCAAGCCGCATCGATATGCAAGTTTGTGGGTTCAACTTCACGTTTCTGGCTAGTAGTGACCCTAGTGACCTTTCCAGATCTGGTTTGTATTACGGTCGCTGCCGTTATAACAGGGTAGCTGACGCACCTCCGAGTCGCACATCCGAAGTGTATAGATAAGTCCTCTTCCATCAAAACCAAGTCAACCAGGGGAGACCCAGCTTGAATTCCACTGCGGATACTTGCCTACTAACCAGTAACGTTTTCGTGTGTCTTGGCCAGGTTTGTACGGATAAAATTTCCCGGGGACCTGCCATCACAGTGAGTGAAACATGCCGGCTGCGCTGACTTCGGCTGTTAGTAACGAACGAAGCTCATCCTTTCACCTCACTTCATTGACACCATCATTTCTGATTAGACCCGATGCTTGTTCACGTCGGTCAAACTTACAGTATCACTTCTACCCTACACCCTACGATTGGTGTCGATTCCTTACACCGGGTGTTGCGTCGGCGAGCGACCAACCCTGTGCCCTGCCCAATCAGTGAAGTGGGTGTCTTGACCGTCGGCTACCGTCGGCTACCAGCTAATGGCTGCTAACTTTCTCATTGACGGGCCTTACGACGTGGAGCACGTAAGAAGGCTCCGTCTGCCGTCTGTATCCCCAGCACTTCTCGAAACAGAGACATTTCTATCCTATGATCGACGGAGTCTTTTGATTCCTCACGACCCTCGGATTGCAGTGGCAGTCATTAAATCGGTCCATCCCAGATACTAAGTGGAGGCGGCGACTTTTTACCGAGCCAAGTTTAATTCTACCACAGTTGTAACTTCATCAAGGTCGGAACTCGCTCGAGAAAGCATCGGTCTTCGTCTCGTTAGATTCCGCAGTATGATTTGCAGATATTGAGATTGTGTACCAGATACATGATCATTCTGGTAAGTATTGGTCATATTACTATCTCCGTGTCTTAATGAGGCTAAAACGATATGTTATCGCTTTGTGCCGCTAGTCCTGTCTCGGATTTTTGCCTCCGCTTTCATCCCGTATGATTCAGACTTTGCATCAGCTATGTCATAGGCAAGCACTGTTCTTCCGTCTCGGTATCGTGCATTCACATTATAAAAAGGTTCCGTTCCATAACACGGATGCATTTCTTGCCATGTCTTTGCTCAAACTACCTCTTTTGCTCTCGTCAGCGATATGCTATGATATATCAATCGGTTACTACTCTCCTTCACATCCCGAAGACAGAGTGGCAGTCAGGTCCGTCCCAGAGCAGATGTGGATGCGCACGGCCCTACCCTGTTCCTATTTCATGAAGGTCTCTTTAACATCCCTTTTCCGTCCACTGATGACATTCTGACCCGTCTCACTAGAGCATCATGTACCTAGCCGCCGTGGCGGAATCGATGGTCATCCTCGGCTCGCTGCATGGTACACACCGGTCGTCCGACACCACGTCGGTCATCCTGAACGCGCTCGGACCTACGGATGCCAGTCAACTGTCCGTCCTATTCGTCCTTGGCGCGTGCCTCGTCACCGCGGGAGGACTCATCCGGCTCAGATGCTATAGGGCCCTCGGTCCATATTTCACGTTCGTGCAATGCATTCGCAAGGATCACAAACTGGTCACGACCGGTCCGTACGCCGTGGTTCGTCATCCGGCGTATGCAGGCCTGTTGATGTGCATGCTTGGGACGTGCATCATGCAAGGCAGTCCTGGATCGTGGTTGCGTGCGTCGGGCGTGTTGGGTGTGCCGTGGGTCAGAGCGGGGTTTGTGCTTTGGTGGTTGATCATGGGAGCGTCTGTCATGACACTATTCACTCGGTCGACGACCGAAGATCGGTTGTTATCGGAGAGATTTGGGAAGGAATGGCAGGACTGGGCAAGACGGGTGAAGTATAAGCTCATGCCATTCATTTACTAGGGGAGCAGCGCCAGGACGTTAGTTGCACACTTTGATTCTGTAGTCATGAATCTTATTAGTAGAGACGTCAAGATGATACAGGTAATACACAATAATGTCGATGATGCGGCAGGGCCTGGCTCGAGCTCCAAACCCCGGCTTCGTATTGGTGTGGCTCGGGGCCCTGGCCAACGTCGTCACCCGTTGACCGGGGGTTCGAGTTTGTGACTCTATGACCAATTGGACCCATTCCGTTGACTTTGATCATGACCACCTCGTCATTGCGTTGGAGGGAGACTCACCATACAAGTTGGTCAACGTCTTCTCGTGCGCAGTACGTGCATCAAGAACTTCGTTGATCCTTGTCATGATCTGAGAGAGACTCTCGTTCGAACGAAGGAGTGACGAGCGAGTGTGTTCAACACGCAGAGCGGTAGGTCCATTATCCGATCAAAGTCCGACTACTTTGTTAGTAACGGGACTGTGTTTTAAGGACCCACACACGTATCCCGAACGTCGCCGAGCTGCGGTACAAGACCGACTAAAATCGCCCCCATATCTTGCACGCCCAGATCGGAATCGTATCATGGTCGCAGTCAAGAACAAGGTTTGTCTCATGTACGTCGACTCGCTCCGATCACCTCTTTTCAAGCTCATCGTCCCCTTTCGTTCGCAAGCGTGCACGATGGCTGGGGAATTGCATCAGAGAAGGGCATGAAAGGAGATGCCATCGACGCGGCTGATACCACCAACATGGATACCATCGCCAAACATCATGCATACCGTACACTCTTGGCACATGGGAATGCCGTCGGGCTGAGCGACGGCCTCATGGGGAACTCTGAGGTGGGGTATGTTGATCTTTGAAGCTACGTGTTCGCCCTCCCTCTGATATCGATGTGAATAGACACCTCAACATCGGCGCTGGCCGGATCGTCTGGCAAGACATTGTCCGGATCGATGTATCGATCGCAAAGCGACAGTTTCATCAGAATAAAACTATCCTCGAGAGCACGAAACACGCCAAAGAGGGTAACGGACGCTTGCACCTACTCGGTTTGGTATGTATACACAACTCTATGCGTCACTATTTTTGACGTTGTGCTTGCAAGATCTCGGATGGTGGTGTCCACTCCCACATCCGTCATCTCAAAGCTCTCCTCGAGACAGCCAAAGAATCTGGTGTCCCTCACACCTATGTCCATTTCTTTGGTGACGGACGTGACACTGCTCCCGCATCAGCCAAGGGTTACGCCGAGGATTTGCTTTCGTTCATAAAGTCTGAATCGTACGGTGAGCTGGCTACTGTAGTCGGCCGATACTATGCTATGGATCGTGACAAGCGCTGGGAACGTATCAAGGTCGCTGTCGAGGCCCTTGTTGACGGCGTAGGTGAAGAGACCAAAGATGTTCTCAAGACGATCCAGGAGAGGTACGACAACAAGGAGACCGACGAATTCTTGAAGCCCATCATTGTCAATGGTGATGACGGCCGCATCAAAGAAGGAGACACATTGTTCTTTTTCAACTACCGTTCGGATCGCATGCGTGAGATTGTCTCTGTGATCGGACTGCCAGACAAGCCGGTGGAGGCGAACATCCCCAAAGATCTTGTAAGCCCCGCGCCATCGACTGGAAATATTGTCGCTAATTAGTCACAAACAGCACATCACAACAATGTCCCGCTACAATGCAGAATTCCCGTTCCCGACAGCTTTCCCGCCCCAAGCCATGACGAATGTGCTCGCAGAATGGCTCTCCAAACAAGGCCTTTCCCAAGCCCACATCGCTGAGACAGAGAAATACGCACATGTCACCTTCTTCTTCAACGGTGGTGTCGAAAAACAATTCCCGTCTGAAGAACGCCACTTGATCGCATCTCCCAAAGTCGCAACATATGACCTGCAGCCGCAAATGAGCGCCCAAGAAGTAGCCGACAAGGTGGGCGAGGTGGTGTTGAGCAAGAAACACGAATTCGTCATGTGCAACTTTGCACCTCCCGACATGGTGGGGCACACGGGTATATACGAGGCCGCCGTCAAAGCGATCACGGCGACGGACAAGGCTGTCGGGACGATCTACGAAGCGTGCGAGAAGGCTGGATATGTCTTACTCATCACGGCTGATCACGGGAACGCAGAACAGATGATAAACCCAGAGACCGGAGCACCCCATACAGCACACACGACGAACAAGGTCCCGTTCATTATGACTGGAAAGAACCTCGAGTTCATCCAGGATGAAGAAGGTGCGACGTCGCCGGAGGAGGCAGGCGCGCTGGCGGATGTTGCACCGACCGTGCTCGCGATATTGGGACTGTCTCAGCCTGAGGGTGAGCAGCGTATTCGTTATCTGGATACGCCTTGGCTGATGCTGCTTTGTAGAGATGACCGGGCGGTCATTGTTGAAGAAGAATTAGAAGCTGTACCACATACCTAGAATGAAATAAGACAATACTCGATGTTTATGTCAGCGGAGATGATTGGGCCATCACGTGATTTGACGTCACATAAGCTATGGATTTCCCCCTCTCTGCTCCTCTTTTTTTCTGCCAGTAAATTATGCCTCTCAGAAAGCGCACAAGCCAGTCCAAAGGTACACCTCCCACGTCGCCTGTCGCTTCTACATCACACGCAACACAGGATCCACACCATCACCTTCGTCATACAGGTCCAAGTATCGGTGCTCGTTCCTCCCGTGTCGGCGTTGCACCGCCCAAACCCCCATCTGCTCCTGTGCAGCCAGAACACATCTCCGAGAGCCCACCCACACCACACGCAAAAAGATCGCTCGCAGAGGTCTCTCCCCCCGGGACACGCACGTCATTCACCAAGTTCATGTACGTACTCCTCTTCTTGGTGCTGGTGGCCTTTAGCTGGTACATCTACGGGATGGTTACCCTACTGGAGAGACTGAAAGACGAAGTCGGGTGGTGGGGCATCGTCGTGGGCGATCGGGGTGGCTTTGCCTCGGATCAGTCTGGAGCGGCCGAGGTTGGAAAAGGGGGCGATTTGGAAGGCTCGTTGAACGCGCTGGCGGATGTGCTGGGTATTTCTCCGACGGAGGTTGCGTCTGCGGTGAAGCCATTGGTTCCGCGGGCGAGTTTGATGAGCATTGCGTCCAGGGCGGGAGATATGGGTAGTTCAGAGGCAGTCAAAGTGCTGTTTGAAGATACCACGCGATGCAATAGGCAAGTGTGTACGGGGATCCTGGAAGAGGGAAAGGAAGGGGATGGTGCAATTTGAAGGCATGCTGATTCGTGACACTATGGTTTTTGAATGTAGGTCATGCTCAAAGTTTGAGAAAATTGCAGTGCTATCTATCACACAGAGGCTTACTCCTGTGGTGTATGGTTAGTGTACATGAAGTCAGTTTTCTTGGCTACCATATATTCAATGTCTGATGCTTGAGGCTCCCCCTGGTACGTTGATACGCTTGAATCAAAGTTGATTTTGCCTTTCGATGATCTCAATTGATGCATTGCGTCCATCGTTTTTCTAAGCGCCGCAACGCTTGACAGCCGTGATAATAGTCTCCAACTGATAATCACAGCCCCAATGGAGTTATGAAAACTATTGAAGAGAGTCGAGAAACCAAGAGATCTGCGCAACACCCGACATACGGGGAACTCGACAGACAGCCGCATGGAGTCTGAGGTGCTGCCAAGTCGGATAGGGTAGCTCCAGGTTGACGTTGGTCGCCGTGAAAGCAACCACAAGGGGGAAAGCGGGATTGGGCACGGGTGCACCGTCTTGACGATTTAGGTGTTGCGTCAGGGAGATCGGATGTGTCCGAGAGTTTAAATTATCGTTTACCACGAATTGCTTACCCGGTACTGGCTCGGATCACAGCCCCACGTTGTCGAAAAGCTGATGGAAAAAGAATTCATCGTTAATCCATCACCTGTGGTGCCATCGGGTTCGGTAAGGTCATCCATCCCGGCCGAAGCCGTAATGAACGATACCCCATACGGTGCCGATATAGTTCTGCCGCGCGCCCTGTGCATGTCAAACCAATTCAAAAGTATACCGCTTCTGAGGCTTAATTATCTGCAAAAGCAGGTGGATCGCGTTATCTCCCGTTACCAAGCACATGCCGCACCCGAGAGCTCTAACTTGGAGCTTAAAAAAAAAACCCTCGCATGCAAGGTTTCCGCGGAGTAGACCCGGTCATGTGTCAAATTCGTCACTTCGACCTTGATCAGTGACGCACAGATAATTCCTGATGATATGGGCGCGAGCAAAAAAAAAAAGGTGCGAGACCGTGGTAATCGGAGGACGACTGAGACAAGTAGGGCCCCACGCAAACACAACAGGTCAACGCTTACTTGGTGCAAACGATGTGAAATGTAGGCGAGACTCAGCATGGGCTATACGAAAGTCCTTGGATTGACTGAGCACTGCAGCCTGCCGCCGCCGCGTCTGCAGCGTGGTCTGAAAGCGTCATGTTCTGACGACGGCGTTCGCAGATTTCTTGAGCGCTGATTGGCTGATCTCGACCAATTAACTGATGCCCTTAGCCAAATGGAGGTTCAAAAGACAGCCTTTGGGTTCGGGTAGCCTTCCAGATCAGTGACTGGATCCTGAAAGGCTTAATCCATTGTGCCTAGAGTTGCTTGTTCTTGCGTAGCGGCGCTGTGTGTCAAGGTTTGCGCCATCAAAATAGGAAAATTTCCCGAATTTCAATAAGGAGGGTTTTTTTTTCATACAAGAAAACTATTTTCAATTCGTGCTGACGAAATCGACTGTCTCCGATTATGGACCACACTTCTAGAAGGGGGGTCAACATGGACCCATACCCTCCATGGACAGCGTATCAGGGTCCAAGCGTATATATCTACTATCCAACAATGCAGGTGCCAGATTCAGGTCTCCCACCCACCTAAATCCCTCGCTGTAGTTCTCTTCGACACGGTCGTCAGAGAACCGCGACTCTGCGACCAGCATTCAAAATGATACTGTATGATACAACCATCGGTATGTAACTAGGCGCCCAATTCTGTGATTTCATTGATAGGACCGAATGTTAGGCACACTCCTAGTGGGCATATTCTGTAAGTGTTGATGTTGGTATCATCGACGTCGGTGACACGCGCCAAACCAAGTTAATACATTCCTCTACGGCCTCGTCGCGTACCAGTTTGCAGCGTACTATCGGACGAGTAAGTACATGCAAAGAAGCTCATTTCTAGAGTATCGCTCACACCCCACTCAAGAATTCAATGATCGACTAATGACAAAGTCTGTCGATGGCTGATCTACGTGCGTATGGTGTTGACGACTGATATTAGGTATATGGTACTCTTTTTGTTCGTTTTGGATACATTCCACACCGCTTCGTAAGTGCCACTGATCTGGTATTTGGCAAATAACTCAGTTGTGTCCATAGAGCCATATACATGGCATGGTACTATACGTTCGTGTCCCTGCCAACCTTCGATTCTACTCGTGCTCACTGTGAGTCAGCGTGGCGAACTATGGCAATCCATCAGTTCTTGCACGTGAGTAATCATGTCATGTTTTTGGAATAATTTGGTCCTCACAGTCTTCGAAGTGGGTCTATGGCCGTACCAACTCACCCCTGTTGCCACTGCGCTTACTGCATTGGTGACACAGATATACCTAGGATTCAGGCAAGTATACAGTATTTCAATGCGATCTCAAGTTGAATCCCGGGGTATTGTAGGATATGGCGTTTGACGGGGAGCAGGATCCTATATACCGTGGTCATCACGCTAGCCATTCCTTCGTTTATTCTGGGTGTAATTTGCAGCATCGAGGCTTGGATAATTAACGTGTACGCCTCACCACTGAGATGTTGTATTAGACTAATTAATTTCACTCAGGTTGTCCGAACTGCCCCGTATTACTCCGCTCGTGATTGCCTGGTTATCCATGCAAGTCATTGTGGATTCGTTCATCACCGGTACGCGTGTTTATCCCAACCAACATAACCTGTAGTACTCACCCACAATCGCCAGTTACCCTGACCATCATCTTCACCCGTTGGCGGAGTGGCTTTCACAAGACGGATACGATTCTCAACCGACTTATTCGTGGTGCCATCCAGACGGGTCTTTTCGCCGGAATTTTCTCCATGGGTGACTTGATCACTTTTATTGTTCTCCCGAGTACGAATTTTTACGGCATGTTCGCCATTCCTATTGGTCGCATCTACACGAATGTGAGTGTCATCAGTGTAAGGAAAGTACACGATCCACTGATGTTATGTTTCCTGATCGGAAGACGCTCATGGACACCCTTCTTACTCGCGAGTCGATCAAGATGGACCTGGCCGCCACATACAATCTGAACGAAGTAGTGAGTTGCTCAACTAACCCATTTCGATTCGCTCGCGACTTATCCCTTCACAGTCTGGTTCAATAGGCTGGGCGCCCGGGGATGCGCCGCATGACTCGCAAGCCAGTTCGGACGCCCAGTCGGCCAGCACGCAAGCGCAAAAGACCACTGGGGTGACGTGTGATCGCTCGTCGCGTGAGCACGCGGAAGGCAAGATTGTCTCGCTGGCAGAAGTCTGACGGAAACTACCGACCAGTAGTACAAAAAGAGAGATTGTGAGTTGAATGTTAGTACGTCGATCGTTTTCAGTATCGCTTTCGCTTCCGTTTTCGTTTTCGTTTTCGCTTTCGCTCTGTAGTGGTGCTATATAATTTTGTACTATCAACGAGTACTAACTTGGGTATCGGTACGGAGATGGGCTTAGCTATATCACATAATCAATCGCTATTATCACGGTCACCCTTCTTGAACCCCCTCCAACAAAGACAGCTATGACTGACATCAGAGGATTGGGTAGTGGTCCTGACTGGTTCCAACTGCTCCTGACCATCGGCTACTTTTGGCTACCAGCCAACCGTTTCACTGATTAGGCTACATTGTCTAGATTCTTATTGGTGCAAGCGACTACTAAGACACCTAGACTTGCATGCCAGTGTGTAGTAGAATTCCGAGTCATTACTATGTTTGATAGGGACACTTGAACGTCAAGAATTAGCAATGCGTGGGTATACCCATCAGAGGGTATACCCATGGGTCCATGCATATTTCAAGCAATCAAAACAAGACTACATATTGTTACGTGTGGGCTTGGGTAAGCTCGCACGTAGCCCTGGTGAGTGCTAGGACAAGGGGAGCCTTGGCCGATGCCGTCGATGGTGTACGCGAAGACGTAGGCTGCACACGGATAGTGCCAGCCAA
>JBBPJJ010000416.1:0-19983 GCA_038088635.1 Veloboletus limbatus
TGTTTTAAAACAGTCATATCTTTGCAACCCCTAGGCCACATCACATGACCCAGGGATTGATTTGTAGCCAAGGGTTTGTACTTTGTTTGGTCTCACCAAAGCGAAGCGATATTCCCACGGGTGGTTGTGGGGCGCTTCGCGCCCCGGTTTGGGGTTAGTTATTGTAACGCTTTTCGGAGTCACTGTATCACAAAGATCCATTTGACCATTCTCAAGATATGAGCCTAACCTTCATAATGGTTCCATTGAAACTACAATCAGTCTATATGACATAACTAATTATTGACTGATTCAATCTGAAAAATTTCAACAAGAGCTGATAGCCATTATCAGCAACCATAGTAAGACATTTTTGCTCAAAAGGTTTATAAAAAAATGAGGGAGAAAAAAATGAGGAGTTTGAAACTGTGGCAACACTACTGTGAGCTCCAACATTCTAGAATATGTTTAAAGTTTTCTGTAGAGCTGTGGAACTGTCAGGCTATGAGTCATTGTAAAGAAGGCAGATAAACTGTGAGTTTCTGTAGAGCTGTGGAGCTGTGGGTCACTGTGGAAAAGATGATGAACTGTGAGTTTCTATGGTATTCTGTGAATCACTATGGACAAGGTGGCTGAGCTATGGGTTACTGTGGAAATGGTGGCTGAGCTGTGGTATTCTGTGGAACTCTGGGAGATTTATTGGGGTTTGCTGATGAGGGTTTGTACACTGACCAACAAAACTGTTGTAATGACTAACCTTGATGCAGTGCACGAGGTGCACTGCAAGTGTTATGGTTGACCCGGGTAGGGGCAAACATAGCCTTGCAAGATGAATATCGTTGACTTACGATCAAAGGTTCGTCGAGGAATATCTCAACGAAAGACAAAGACTGCCTTGAGGAATCGGCAGAAGGATCAAAGGTTCATTGAGGAATACCTTGGCGAAGACAAGGGCTGCCTTGAGGAATTGGCAGGAGCTTAGCAATGAGACAAAGAGCGTCCACTCGATAGTAGGATGAGGACTAAGAGAGCAAAGTCCGTGAGGGCGGATATATTGGCACTGGAATACAGAGGTATTTGCAAGGAAGTCTAAGCTAGAGAATGAGGAAAGGTGGGTGAGGGTTTATATACCCAAGCCATGGAATAATGTGGAACCTTGCAGAATGTTCATGACAAAGCATGGAAGAGTATGGAACATGATGGAAGGAAAAGAGAACCAATGGCAAAAAGAGAGCGCGTGGTAAGCACAATGGAAGTTGAAAGAATATCATGGAATGATAGGTAATACAATTGTGTCATGTGACACTAAATAAAGGAAATGAGGTAATTGAGTAAAGAAGGAGCAAAAAGAATGAAACATAACAGCAAGGACCTATGGGGAATTCTCTTAGGTTTAGTAGCATGAAATGTAGTACTCCCTCCCAGCTACAAACCACTCTCCAGAGTCATGTGACCACACTCTAATGGTGGTGGAGATATTGCCAATTTGAGTTAGCTATGTCATTGAAACAGTTTTGTTGCTAGTATATAGGATATCATAATCTAGTGTGAAGTGTATCCTCCTTTGGCTTTGATGACCTCCTGAACCCTCCTGGGCATGCTCTCAATCAACATTTGACACTCTGCCACCTCTATCTTCTTTCACTCTGCTTGTACTCTCTCCCAAAGTTCTGTTACCCCCTTTGCTGGCTCTGGTTGCTATGCCAGCTTTCTGTTGAAGAGAAACCAAAGATGTTCTATGGGATTAAGGTCTGGAGATTGAGCTGGCCACACCATGACTTCAAACCCATGCTCAGCAAACCACTCCTTGGCTCTTTTACTGGTATGCTTTGCATTACTATCTTGCTGAAAGATAATGTCATCTGTAGTTTTGCCAAAATACTCCAAGTCTGCTGGAGTTCATCCTGCATAATCTGTAGATAAAGGTCAGTATCCATCCTACCATCCATCGTGCATGCCATTCCACCTCCTTCCCATGTCATACAACTCCACATCATCAAAGAACCTCCTCCAAACTTCACTATTCCTTGTACCAGTCTATCACTCAGACCCCCTCCTGCCTTTTCCATGCCCACTTCTTGCCATCTGACCATATGACTTGCTTCCAGTGCTCTATAGTCCAGTGTTGATGGCTTTCTAAAAGTCCAATCTAGCCTTGTTATGAGTGGCAGTAAGGCGAGGACATTTTTTCTTCACCACAGCCTTCATGCCTGCTTTCTTCAGGTGATGATGAATAGTCTGGGGAGAGATGGTATGGTTCTTGACATCCTAAAGAGTCCTGGTAACCTGGACAGCATTTTCAGCTTGTCCAGTACCAATAAGACGAATGGCATGTCGCATATCAGTAGGAGTAATGAGGGAAGGGCGACCACCAGAGGACCTAGCCAGGTTAGGACAAAGTTTGAAGCGAATTCTACTGATTGTAGAGTGGTGGACACCAGTAGAATCAGATATTTGACGAGTAGATTGACCCAAATCCAAAAAGGAGATGATTTGATTGGTTTGAGCAGTAGAAAGGGATCTCATGGTGGTGGAAGTGGATCAAGAGTGGTGTTTTGTTTTATTTGTATTGTGTTGAGCTTATTATAGATCACACTACCCATTTCTTATGTCAGAACATATGAAACTCATACTTATTTAAGTTAGCAACAAAACTGTTTGTTAAAGCCGGATTGAATCAACTCCGGGGTAGCACGACTGGTCGGGACTTCGGCTTCAGTGACTTGAACGGAGCGCTGCGCCCTTGTCAGACTCGTCCCGGTATTTGCGGAATTGGAGCAGAGAGACTTAACACTGACTGACAGCGAAGTCGAGTGGGGGTCGGATGCAAGCGAAGGAGCTCAGACAGAGATCAGAGAAGGGAAGAGGAGTTGAACTTAAGTCGATATTCGAACTGAGGTACTCTAGTGACTATCGACGGGTTTATATACCTAATTGCGGAGCGGGACGAAATGGAACGGAGAACGAAATGGAAGTCAGATGAGTGAGCGGCTATCATCGAATCAAATGATGGACAGGTATCAAATATGGTTGCGAACGATCGCAAACAATGTCCAAGTCTGATGGATGTGAAACGAAATGAATATCATAAGTCAAAGGCCATCAATCAAAGTCAAGAGGTCATGTGGTACGAAGTGTCATAATGAGCGGAACAGAACGGGGTTGTGGGGCACCTTGGGAGTTTGGAAGAGGACGGAATGATGGAACCGAGTTGCAGAGCGACGGAGTTGGGTTGCAGAGTTCGGGATATGACACTGTTGCAATGACATAGCTGACTTAAATTGACAATATCTCCATAGCCATTAGAGTGAGATCATATAATCCTGGAGCAATTTGTTATGATTCATTCATTGTTCATTCTCTTTTTCTATCACTTTTCATCTTGACGACTTCTTCCCAGTAACCCACGGGTTCACCTTTCATCCGTCATCAAGATTACAATTACTTTCCTTCATTCCGATTCCACGGACTTCTGTAGCTGACTCACTAATTGAGTCATACATAGCCACGTAGTTCTCCGCCCTTCAATAGGGTTCTTTCTGCTTCTATCGCATTCTATGCCATTCTTCTCATTTATCTTTCTTTATCCTCTTTCCTTTCATAGTCGTGGTCCGTGCTCGCTTCTCATATGTATATAAGCCACACTAGCACGACCAGTAGTCTCTAACTTTGAGCTCCGCAATTCTACTCTTAGTCTTGCCTCTTCGCCTGTCGACTTCGGTCACCAACCCCTCAGTCCTAAGTAAAGGCCTCTCTTTAACGAAGCCTCCCTCAAGTACTAGTCCTCATCCAAAGTCCTAGTCACCTTGCGGATACGTGCGAGCCTACCCGGTCCACACGTAACACAATTTGTAGCCCAGAGAGAGTACTATATTTCATGGCACTAAACCTAAATGGAAGTCCCACAGGTGCTTGCAGTACACTTCACGCACTGCATTAAGGTTAGTTATTGCAACAGTTTTGTTGATCAGTATATAGTATATAAACCTGGCCTAGTATAAAACAAGCTGTTGTTTACTCAAGACTTTCACTGGCAAGCAGTTTCCCTATCAACAACAACACTGCTCATAGCTTCAGTCATTGGTACCTAAGCCAGTACCTTCATCACTTGCAATACTTCAGATCTGAGTGGGCCTCTCACTGCTGCTCCCTCCTCTGCAGATGACCCTTGTCCACTCATCTTGCTATCTGTTTGAGATGCTTTCATCTCAAACCTAGATATCACAATGAGTTCTTTCTATGATGTGGCCAGCTCAATCTCTAAACTTTCATCCTAGAAAACATCATCTACGGTTTCTCCTCAAGTGAAAGATGGTAGTGTATTTAGAGCCAGCAACGGGGATATCTAGATTTTAGAAGAGTATACAAGCAAAGGAAGAGATGATTGAGGTTGTAGAGTACTAGAGGTTGATTGAGAGCATGCACAGGAGAGTTCAAGAGGTCATAAATGGCAAAGGAGAATAGATTGCATATGAAATTATAATACACAAAACTATTGCAATGATATAGCTGACTGAAAGTGACCATATCTCCAGGATGAGGTCACATGACCATAGGAAGTGATATGTAGCCAAGAGTGACTACTATATTTCATATCACTAATGCTAAGCAAAATTCCCATAGGTGTTTTCAGTGCACTGTATATATTGCATCAAGATTAGTTATTGCAACAGTTTTGTTGCCCAGTGTATAGCACTATGAGCAGTGTACAATGTGCTGCAATACTGTACAGATAGGGACTTTGATACCAAATTTGCTGATGTAGCCATGTATGTATTATGCAAATTTCATTGGAAAGATCACAAATTCCATTGTCAAATGGTTCAAAATTTTAGGCAAGCTTTTGCATAATTTAGTAATTGTATTTTACTGAAATTTGTCAACAAGTCATTAAAGAGCAGTGTATGCTCCCTATTGAATTCCATTTGTCAAATCCACATAACTCCAGAACACCGGAACCCAGAACCTTGAAACCTGGAACCCAGGAACTGTAGGAGTTCACAGTCAGGACTATCATGCCTATTTGGGTCCGGAGTTATTAGGTGTTAGTGAGCACATCTTCCGCTTGGGTATTTAAACTTTTCTCTTTGTTTCCATCTCCCTCAGCTGTTTCCACCATCTTGAGCAGCAGCTGAGTGGGCAATTCTGCGCCTTACTTAGCTTGACAGGTTATGAGCCCTGCTAGTGCACACTAGCCACTCAAACTTCTTCTGCAACAACTCAAACATCCTTGGCATGTTTTTCCCATGCCACTTGGGCTATTACAAAATGACAGAATCATTTGATACCATAACAACAACATGCCCTGTTCTCACTAGCGCAGCCAACTTCGAAATCTGGAGGCTGTGAATCACTGCCAAACTCCAATGGAAGAAGGGTCTCGGCACTATGCAAGGTACGGATGTTATACCTGCACCCACCACTGTATCTCCTTCTGCTGAGGAAATCCAGAAATGAACAGAGCAGGATGAAATGGCATATGGAATCATACAGGACCATATCTCCAATGTGCTATTACTGAAAACACAAAGCCACACCACCTTGAAAGCACTTTTTGATGCCATCCTACAAATCCACCAAGCAGCAAATCTCTCCTCCACTTTCTACACCTATTGACAACTCTTCTCCACTACATGGGATGGAGTTACCTCCACTTCGGAACACATTGGGTCCATCCAAACCATTGAGTCGCGCCTCATGGGCATGAAGTTCACTGTCAACTCAAAAGTCCTCACTTTTGCACTCTTGAACTCCCTTCCACAAACCCCAGAATGGAGCACATTCACCTCTACTGTCATCAACTCCATCGAAGAGAGCAAGCTCTCTTTCAATTCCATAGAAGCGCAAGTCATCTCCGAGGAGGGACATTCAAACCCTTCTGGCACCTCCATCTCTGCACTGCAAGTGTCCAGCAAAACTCTGAAGCGCCTTGCACCCAGAACAAAGTGGTGTGAACATCACCAACGTGCCGGGCACAACAGTGCTGACTGCTATCACTACCAGGATTGGGTGGTGGAACTCTGAAAAGGGGGAAAGTTGAAAGGGAAAGAAATGGAAAAGGCAAATGCATGCAAAAACCAGGAGCAGAACTCCGGAACTGTGGAGCAAGCTCATTTAGCCATGGACCATGTAACTAAGTCATTAATCAACCATATTCAAGCTTACCAGTCATCCAAACCAAAAACAAACTCAAAGAAAGCCATCATCATCGACTCCGGAGTGACATCCCATATAGTTCCACACTGTTCCTGGTTCACCATCTACACTCCATTCCAAACACCAAGACTGGTTACACTCAGAAATGACTCCATGGCACACTCCATTGGATCTAGGAGACTGTAATCATTCATTCCATTGTTAATGGCAAAACATATGAAATCGTGTCAAGCAATGTCCTACTCATCCCGGAGTTCCGACTATCCCTCCTTTCGGTAAACCGGTTCTCTGCTACTGGACTCTCCACAATTTTCCCAGCAAACTCCTGAGTCTGCTCCATGAGACAGGGATCAAACACAATCATGATCAGAACACATTTGCATGTACTTTACCATGCTGGAATCTGCCCAAAAGTATCTTCGGAAGCGGCTCTTGCCACTATGGATGGAAACCTCCTTCACCAATGTATGCAACATATCTCAATTCCCAGAATAAAAGAGATGGTCCAACATGGCCAACTTCAGGGGATCAACACACTCTTCAGCACTCCAGCATTCTGCAAACCTTACGTTCTAGGGAAAATGAAGAAACTCCCTTTCCACTCACTCCTACTCCAATGTCCGAGCTTCCCAGCCACTCAGATCATTCACTCCAATGTTGGATGTCCCATCACTCCCAAGTCTTGAGAAGGATTCAGATACTAGCTCTTAATCATTGACGACTTCTCCCACTTCCCATAGATCTACTTTTTGAACAGGAAAAGTGATGTGCTAGCAACCTTCAAAACTTAGAAGACGGATGCCCATGCATTCTTCAAACGAGAGATCATAACAGAGGAGTTCTCTGAGCCCTATGTGGAGTTTCTCTGGACTGATGGAGGAGGAGAATATACAAACAAAGATTTCTGAACCCAACTCCCAGTGATGGAATGCTCCAGGAGATGTCCACACCACACACACCGGAACAAAATGGACTTGCAGAATACATGAACCAAATGTTATCAACCCTAGCAAATACAATACTAGAAGATTCAAAGTTTTCCAAATCATTGTGGACTAATAATGCAATGTCTGCTGCCACATACGTCACTGCTCGGAGTCCCTCCTCCACATTAAAGGAATGAGTACCCTACCAAGTCCTGTTCAACCACAGAGTAGATCCAACTGTATTCCATACATTCGGATGTCCAGCGTATGCACTTACACCTAAGAACAAAGATGGAGGAAAGTTCTGATCACACAGAAAGAAGTGCATCATGCTAGGGTATATATATGGTCAACAGGCATACAATCTCCTGGACTTACAATCCAGATCCATTATCTTCAGTCGCCATGTAATCTTCGACAAATCTGAGATCATCTCCGATAAGGACTCTACACCATGGAAAGATACCGTCAGAGGCCAGTGGGAGGGACTTGTTCCTAAACATCTACATCAACCAGAGCAGAATAAAACAAGTGAGGAACAAGATATGGAAGAGTCCTCCATATCTCCACTCACTCTGAAAGCAATGGAAATTAGGCCTTATGAAGCTGATGATCCAGTAAGCATCCTCACAAATCAGCTAAATCAACTCCAACTAGATGCTCCTGCTCCTGCTCCATCTCCAATCCCTGTCCCTGCTCCAATTCCAGCTCCAATCCTTGCTCCAATTCCAGCTCCCATAGACGATCAACACCCCAGATCTCCTCCTATGGACATTGTTGGCAGAGTTTGATGCAACTCTAGAACATGCAAACAAGCTGATCAAAACAGGGACTATCAACAGACTTTGGATGAGGAAGTAAAATGGCAGGTAAAGCAACAGGAGGTACCAGAGGTCCTGGGAGCCAAGGAGAATCAGAAAATGCCTGGGGGTTTCACAACCTTACAGGATCGTCTAGAACATCACATATTCACCAGGGCTATAGATACAAACTCCAGGGAATCACTTTCAACCTCTATAAAGGTAGCATACACATGTCCCAATGCAGATCTCTGGAAGTCCATGGTGGAAGATGAACTCCTCAGCTTGAACTCAAACCATATCTATGAAACAGTCCCTATTCCAATGGGAGTTTCTCTGATGACCTCAAAACCTGTGTTCTAGATCAAGTGCGACCAAAACAGTAAAATTGATCACTACAAAGCCCAAATCATTGCTTGAGGATTCATGCAAAAGGAAGGAGTTGACTACCAGGAGGTATTTTCTCTGGTAGTAAATCTGGACTTCATCCACACAATTATCTCCCTTGCCACTAAACATAATTTGGAACTAGATCAAATGGATGTTTCAACTGCCTACTTAAATAGAGAATTAGAAGAGGAGTTATACCTCCTACCTCTAGACAGAGTTCCTATCCAACCAGGACACTGCTGGAAGCTCCGATGTTCTTTGTATGGACTGAAGCAAGTGGAACAGACTTGGAACAAAACCCTAAACTCGGAGAGTTAGGATTCATGTGCTTGGACGTGGAGATGTGCCTTTATATGCTCTAAAATTCCGGAGATGTATGTTTCTTAGTGGTTTACATTGATGACCTACTCCTTGCCACTAGCTCTTGGAGTTATATGAACTCTGTAAAACAAAAGCTTTCACCGTCCTTCAAAATGCAAGATCTCACGGGAAGCTTGGTACATTCTAGGCATTGAAATCCAGAGGGACTGAAAACTCTGAACTATCTCCTTGTCCCAATCCCAGTACATCCAAACTGTCATGGATCGCACTGGAATGACCAACTCCACTGCCATATGGACTCCTATGGTCCACAACCTTAGTCTTTTTGCAATAGACCTGGAGGATGAAATGACACATGCGGAGATGACCATAAACAGACAAAGGGTGTCTTACCTTATCGTTATTGGTTCACTGATGTATTTGATGCTGGGTACCTGCCCGGATCTTGCCTTCACTGTTGGAACACTAAGTCAGTTCAGTGCTGCTCCAAAGTCTTGTCATTGAGAAGCAGCAAAACAGATTCTCCACTATATTCATGCAACTCCAGATATGGAACTCAGGTATGATGGAAATGATATTTCCATGGATGTGGACTTCCAAGGGTACTCCGACATGGGCTGGTCACAAAATCCTGACAACTCCAGATCTACCTTTGGTTTTCTTTTCCTCAATAATAGAGGAGCAATCTCCTGGTCTAGTAAACAGCAAAGTATAAATGCCTTGTCTACCATGGAGTCGGAGTACATTGGACTTAGCATGGCTGGACAGCATCTCGCCTGGCTTTGGACTTTCTTTGAGGAGATAGGACATCCCCAAACTGTTCTGACAGTCCTTCACTGTGATAACCAGGCTGCTATCATTCTATCCCATGATCCTCAATCCCATGCGCAAACAAAACACATACAGTAGAAGTATCATTTCATCAGGGATGACTCAGTTGCAAAGGGAGAAGCAGTCATCCACTATGTCCTGACGAGAGATATGATCACCGATATCCTCACAAAGGGTTTGGCAAGGGAACAGCATTGGAAGTTCGTTTGTGGTATAGGACTATGACTGCACTCGAGTGGGGGTGTCAAATCCATATAACTTCAGAACTCTAGAACTGTTGGAGTTCAGAGTTGGGACTATCATGCCTATTTGAGTTTGGAGTTATTAGGTGTTAACGAGTGCATCTTCAGCTTGGGTATTTAAACTTTTCTCTTTGTTCCCACCTCCCTCAATCGTTTCCACCATCTTGGGCAGCAGCTGAGATGAGCCTTTTAAACGTCTTTGATTTTACTTGGTATTAACTAGCTTGGTGGGCAATCCTGCCCTTTACTTAGATTGACACTATTGTAGTGATTTAATATCTTTCAGCTGACTTGCTTTCCACAAGGTTAATTAAGCCAACATTCCAGTTCATCAAGAGCCACCTTTTCCACATTCATGGACCCGGATGATGAATCAGGCATCCTGGTTGTCAAATAAACGTATTGTACTGCTACTTGCTGCCATTCACAATCTTCTATTTGAGTATCAACTCATCCACTACCAGATATGACATTGAAGAGGCCACTTTGATTTGATATAAGTCTTCATGTCCTCGACATCCAAATCCAACAACATGCTAGTCATCTCGTCAACTGTTGTGATAACAAGGCAGGCACCTGTGTCACTCACACAAGATTCACAAGCTCCTTCTTGTTCCATATGTCCATAATGTAGCACCTGGCACCCAATTGCTTGCTCCATTCCCTCCAGTGTGAAGCATTGGGCGAGGTCGTCTGTATAACCCGGATGTTGTCATCGGCGTGGAATACAGGGGTGGGAATTCGGATGTTGCCATTGGAGTCGCAAAGAGCCATTACAAAGCTGCATTTTCTGATCATTATCATGTCGTCCATAGAGTGCAGAGTCACAGTATCTTTAAAAATTAGGTAGCACGAGATACCATTCAGAGGCTGCATTGCGACCACCTGTTTCTGGCCAAGAAAGTAGACTAGTAAATAGAACAGGAAATACGTCTTCCCTAGTGGCACAAAACATAAAGTTCAAGGTACGTCCAGCGTCATCAAAGATCTACCGATGCCAGGCTGTCCTGAAACATAGGCCCCACAATCATACAAAGGGTTTGTCTGCAATTCGCGAGCCACGATACGATATTCATCCCTGATGAGTATCTTGCGATGCCGCAAAATCTTTCCAGAAAGAAAATGGAGGGCATTGTAAGAATTGCTGAGGTCGATGAACTCGAAACGCCCTGGATCGTGCTGTTTCAAGAAAGCTTCAGGGTTACCCCAAGCAAAACAAGCAAATTTCTGAAGGGCATCGAGGACATCTGGTGGAAAGGGTGGTGCAGGCTTCAAAGCAACAAATTCTTGAAGGGCATTGAGGACATACGTGAGAAAGGATGGCACAGACATCACAGCAAGAGCAGAGACCTGAGAATCATTCACGAACATGGTTCAACTTTTCACCACGTTGCCAAACTCAGCCAAGCCTAGATAAGGCAATAGCATCTCATGGCCCGCTGCTGTGAAGCCCAGGTGGTTGTTTGGCATTACTTGCTATTTTGGGCATGGTATTAACACTGCCATTCACTGCGACCAGGCGTGGAAACAGCTTCAGTTCGATCTTGTGAGTTTCGCCAGTATCCACTTTAAAATGGATGATGAAGAGATTTTGGGACATGTATTCCACGACCCGACTGCCTTGTTGGATTCACTGCCACCAATATCAACTACCAACCTCCAAAACTCCATGTTGCACCTTCATAGCTCCATTATCATTGATAGTGCTGCCATGGCCAAGCCTGGCCTGAAAGCCCCACCCCAGGCCTGGCTTGTGGAATGGTGAACCCCGAAATATTCCGCGATTTTTTTTGGAGTCAGTGCACAATTTTTGTAGGTATTCATGCGCAATTTTCACTAGGTTGTGCGATTTGTTTTACTATTGCTGCACTTTTCAGTTACATACACAAGCCTTGATGTAGCATTTCCTTAGACATTTGATTGAAGGAACATGGGCTTGTGTGCTTGTCTCTTCAGAATGAGTCTGCCAGGTGAAATTGCCTCTGTGACCAACCTCATTACCAGTGTTGCCCTTCCTAAGGATCCTAAAGTCTTTTCTCCAGACTGCAAAGTGTGTGGTCAACAATAGTGGACAATCTACAATTGCTTATGTTCAGCCAGGTACCATTCAATCAAAAGCTACTGTGGACTATGGTAACGCTCCTTATTTTCCTGGTCTGCTCCCAAGCCCCACTGTATGGGATCATGTCCTCCAACTCAGCTGATCCTCTGTACTGGATGTGTGTTATCCTTGCTTCAAACCATGGTACTTTCATGAAACTAGGTATCAGCCCAATCATCACTAGCAGAATGATCATGTAGTTTTTAGCTGGCATAAACCTGATTGAAGTTGACTTTAGCTTGAAGGAAAGGAAGACCGTGCTCTCTTTGGGGGGTGCACAGAAATGTGGGTCTCTGGCCTGAGCTCTCTGACTATTATCACTGCCTCTGCTGACTAAAATTTCAGTGTTTGCTCTCACCATCACTTTTAGTCAGGCTGCTATCTATGTCCTCACAGGTCTTTATGGCCAACCCAAAGATTTGGGCACTGGCATTTGCTTGTTGCTTATCATTCAACTCATCGCCGCAGCCCTCATTGTCACTTTGTTTGATGAACTCCTGCAGAAGGGTTATGGTCTTGGTTCCGGGATCTCTCTTTTCATTCCTACCAACATCTGTGAAACCATCATTTGGAAGGTGTTCTCCCTGATGACTGTCAACACTTGTCATGGTCCAGAGTTTTAAGGTGCAACCGTTTCCCTCTTCTATCTCTTCTTTTCTTGAAACAACAAGGGAGGTGCTCTCTGTGAGCTTTCTGATGAGAGCATCTTCTTAACATCATGAACTTGATTGCCACTATTGTTGTTTTTGCCATTGTCATTTACTTGCAAGGCTTCTGCATTAAAATCTCATTAAGAGTAACCATTTCATGGCCAACAAGGCTTATACCCTGTGAAACTCTTCTACATGTCGAACATGCCTATCATGCTCCAGTCAGCCCTTACCTCCAACATGTTCATCATCTCTCAGATGCTTTCTTCATGATTTCCATGTAACCTTTTGGTCAAACTCATTGGGGTATGGGAGGTCAGTCGTAATAACATTAACCATATCATGTATATTTACGAATCTCGTAACAACCAAGCCAGCAGAGGACTCACCCCAGCTTTGTGCTGTCTTTGGTATTGCTTACTATATGTCGCTGCCTCATACCATCAAAGGAGCTCTGCTGGACCCCCAACCACACTAGACTCTATCATCTTCATTGTCTCTGCCTGTGCTCTGTTCTCTAAAACATGAATTGAGGTTTCAGGAAGTGATTCTAGGGACATTGCCAAACAGCTTAAGGATTAACAGATGGTCAGTGCCTTTACAAGAAGCTGATCTTGTTCAATGTTTACGGCCAATATTACAGGTCATGGCTGGTCACCATGAAGGTTTGATGTACAAGGAGTTGAAGTGCATGATCCCTACTGCTGCTGCCTTGGGGGGGCTATCCTTGGTCTCTTGTCCATCACTGCTGACTTGATGGGTGCCATTGGTAGTGGTATAGGTATCCACATGGCAGTTACCATTATCTACAGTTGTGCGTGTTTCACTCATGTTTTTGGGTGCACCACTGATGCATGTACCTTATACAGGTTGGGAAATTGGTATATGGGAGTCTGGTGGACCTATTTAAACATGGCGTAATATTTTCTCTCACTTCAACCTATTTGCCTGTATTTCTAATAGGCTAGATGGAATAGATAAAAGTGAAACAAAAATAGCATAAAAGATATTACAGTCAACTATAAGCTGTGTACTGTTATGTGTGGGCTTGGGTAAGCTCGCACGTAGCCCTTAGTTGGCAAGGAGGATCCCTTGCTGACAATGCTGCTAGCATATGCAAGGACGAGGATGGCACACAAGTGGTGCCAGACGAGAATTGTATGCCAGGGTTGGACCCAAGGTCAGGAAAGGAAGCTAAGATTGCAAGGCTAGGGATTACAGGGGCAAGAATGAAGGAGATCAAGAATAAAGTACATGGGACATGCTATGGAGGTATATAGCATAAAGGGTATTAGGATGGACCATGGACGAGAAAGGAAGAAAGACAAGAAAGGAGACTGCACAGGAAGTAGGCTATGCAGGGCAAAGGGGTATGACTCAAGGTGAGTCAGAGAAGAAGGCTGTGCATGAGCATTCCATCAAGTCTGGGATTTCTCCTGTCTCTTCTTCGTCGGTTCTTTTCACAACTACATCAACATCTTCTTGCCTCTTTTCCTTCCAAGTGGCTTTGACATTGACAAAACGGGTTTTGCATTTGTTAGCCAAGTGACCAGGGAGATGACACTTGAAACAGAGACCCCGTTCTTGACATTCTTTGCGAGACTCAGGTGTGAGCTTGGGTGGTCTGGTGATTGCAGCTGCATCAACTTCCATGGCGTTTGGGTCCTTTCGGGGGAAAGAGAAAGGATGTGAGGTGGAGGTGAATGTCACAGACCCGCATACAATATGCATAGAGTCCACAAGGCCAGTGGATACAAAAACAGACCTACCAGATGAACCACCCAACACACCTAAGTGTGCGAGGATAGGCAATAGGGGTCAACAGGTCTGAACAGTCAAGGCAGAGGTGTTGAGTGAAGGTGCAGAGTCAGTGGGCAAGATGCTAGGAGAGTTCCCAAATGATATGGATAAGGGGGAGACAGCTAGAATGCGTCGAGATGAGTTGATCGCGGGGGAGAATGAGAGTGCGATTGTGCACGAGCGATCAATACCAGCTGATGAAGAAAATGATCAGTGTTCCCCACACAATGACAGTGATGTACCAGAGTCACCACCAGACCTACCAATATCACTAGACCCACCACTGCATGACAAGACACCCAATGAGATTGTGCTGCAAGAAAATGAACCTCCAAGCATCAAGCACAAGGAGGAGTGGATTAGGTCAGTGAGTGTGCACGTTGCACTTACCAGCAGCAAAACGGATGTGTTGGGAATGTCTAGCAGTGACGATAATCCACAAAACGTACCTAAAGACTCACCAAAAGGTGCTTAAGACTAGCCATGTAAGTCAAACAAAGATGGCATGCATAGTCCAGGCAATGCCCAAAATGTGCCAAGCCCATGGGACTACAAAGACAACAACAGTGTTGACTAAACAGCCATGTCATCATGTCGAGATGAAGGGCCAGATGACCCGTTAAGTGAGTCAAGTGAGTTGAAAGTTGACAAAGGCATTAAGAGTGATCTGGAGTGCCAAAATGATGATGATGGTGATGGATACATTGAGAGATGAGGTAAGACGGATGGCATAACGAGCAGGGCAAATCACAACTTGATATCCTTCGTTCACACAACAAACAACACGCCTCTTGGAGTTTAGAGAAGAAAGCACATATTTTAACCAGGAAAAAAGCAATTGTATGCTCCCTTCACTCATATTATGCATACAATGGTCACAGTATCCAAGAAGTTCTTTAAACCCATGTGGAGACAGTCATTGTTGACAGTACATGTTATGATTCCCTCTTTTCTTGAACCTTCTACGGGAACCCCTAACCCTAGCTCCTACTTTTGTCACCTTCAACTTACTCCTTTGGACACTCTTCGCGTCCCTTCTTTTCCATGCGCTTCATCTATTCATGGACCATCTATGCTTCTCATGAGGCTCCTTATGCACATCCTCAATTTCCCTCATGCTCACCTCATGTCCTCTTCCTGTACATCTTGAGGTTTCTCTTCTCACACAACCTTGCTACAGCTTCTCTTCTTACACAGTCTGGCCACTGCCTTCTACCTTGTGTACTCCTCATGTCCAGACCTTAGTCGAGGTCCTTCCTTGATCCCCATCTTTGGACCATACCTGTGGTCCTTCCTAGCTCCTTGCCTCCAGACCTTACCCATGGCCCTCCTTTGATCCTCAGACCTCATGGTCACTCCTAGATCCCCATCCTCAGATCCACACTTTGTGCACCTCTTGTACACCCCTCGTGTCCTCCCTAGTCTTCCTCAGTCCAATCCGAGTCCCTCTGTCTTGCCTGGCTCTTACCCTTTGGTGATTCCCGGCTTTCCTCTGACTCATCCAAAATGAGTCATTATGCTTCTTTTTGACTCACTATCGAGTCCATCTTTCTTTTCCTCTCTTCCTTGACATTCTCTTCTGTTCTTTGCCTTTCTTAGAATACCCTTGCCCTGTGCTTCCATTTCGTACAGCTCTTCCTTGCTTCTCTTCCTTTGGTGGGGTCTAGGAGAATTTGATGTTCCCTATTGTGGACCCTTGCCACTGCTGGGTTGCAGGGCTGTGCGGAGCCAGGGCTAGACTTAAGAGCTGCACTATAGGACTTCGGGTGAGAAGGTGTGGTTTCGTGGGTGGGTAAAGGTGGCGGGGCTTTGGCTACAATTTCACTAAGAACCTCTGACGACTGGAGGATGTTGGCTATGTAGGGGGAAATGGCAGTGATGACATGTGTGCAGACATCTTTGGCGACTGTTTCCTTTACGTGGTTCACGATGGAGGTAGCTGAGTGAGTTATGATTTCTCCTTCAAGTAGGAATGCTACTGCTCTTATGGCCTCAGTGTTCTTTGCTGTTCTTTTGCATAGCCTTATCTCTGACTCATCCTGTGTCATCAATAACCCTTTGCCCTTTGTTCTCCTTATGCTTGTTTCCTCTTTCATTCCATTTCCTCTTTCGTCTTGGTCTATGCTTGCTTCCTACAGCCCCAGTGCACAACCCTTGTACGTTAGCTTTGAGCTCTGCAATTCTAGCTCAGTCTTCACCTTGCAACCTCGTCAGCCTCAAGCCTCCTTGTCCTAAGTCCTAGTAAAGCAAGGCCCTCATCGTGCCTTTCTAGTCCTAGTCCCAGCAAGGCCTACCTAGTGCCTTTCAAGTCCACATCCTAGTCAAATCCCCTTGTGGCTACGTGCAAACCTACCCAGTCCACACATAACAGTCTTCCCCTCTCCTCAGGTTTCAATTCCCTTCTTGTCATGGTTGACCACAGGTTTATGAAGTGGGTAATTCTTTGCCCCACTACTGCCACTGTCACTGCCGAGGGCATTGCATCCCTCTTTTTTGAAAAAGTCAATACCCAGTTCAGGTTATATGTGAAAATCATCCCTGATTGTGGTCTCCAGTTCACATTGACCTTTGCCAAGGAACTCAGATGCCTTTTGGGGTATCAGCTGGTGATCTTCACCACCTATCACCCTCAAACCAATGGAGAAATAGAACTTGTCAACCAAGAAGTTGAGATGTATCTTCACATCTTCTGCAAGAATGAACAATCCACATGGGCTGACCATATCCCATTAGCAGAACTCACACACAACCACCACCCTCATTCTGTTACCAGACAATTTCCATTCTTCCTTATGATGGGCTTCAAACCTCAAGCCCTTCCCTCCTAGGATTTTTTCACTATCTCTGATTGAATCTCCTACTTATCTACCGACTGTAATGAAGCCCTCACAGCACATGAACTGGCTTGTCAAACTATGGCAGCATGTTCTAAACAATATTTCATGCCATTCACCATCAGAGATCAGGTGTGGCTAGAAGCCCACAACCTCAAACGCCTCATGACTGATCCAAAGTTCACAGTAAAACGGAAAGGTCCTTATATCATCACAAAGGTATTAGCCCCAGTCATATACCAACTCCACCTTCCATCCACATGGAAGATCCATCTGGTTTTCCATGCTTCTCTCTTATCTCCTTATCATGAAAATGAAATTCACTGTAAGAAGTTCCGAAAGCCCCTGCCAGAACTTGTAGAAGGAGTACAAAGTCAAGAAGATCATCTGCTGCCAAAGTTCTGCTACCACCTGTTTCTTCCTGATCTGATGGAAGGAATATTCTGCTAAAGAAGATTCATGGGTTCTTCAGCAGGACTTAAAACATTTGTCTGCCCTTCTCTCCAATTATAAAAAGTGTCACTGTCTCTAACACTTTTTCTCATCATTTCTTTCCCTCATACCACCATGGGCATGTCTTACCAAGTGTGCTCCCTCTCCACCTTGTCTGAAGAGGACTCCACTCTTGTCCCCTTGTTGTCCCCCTCCTCTATCAACCAACTTGTTGAACCTATCCACCTTACCTTACACATCAGTGGCAAGTCTGCTGTTGACAACTCTGCATCACAAGACTCCATTGAAGCACAAGCCAGGTGAGATGAAGACCTGAATGATGCTTGGCATGTAGGCTGAGCTGAGATAGACCCACCAGTCCCTGTTTTCATTTCCTCTATACCTTCTTCAGACTTACATACTGCTATTCTTGCCATAGACCTTGCTACTGCTATCCAGCATCTCTATATGAGCTTTCTGGATGACACACATGTGCAACAGATGCTATGACAAGTAACGCTATCCTGGCCACCAATCATCTCGAACTTGGTTCCCCCCTCCTTGCTCTTTACAAAGCCATCCTAGAGACTGAGCAGATGGACCTCATCATCTGCTACCACAATACTGGGAACTCAGACCCTAATGCAACCTATGTCCTCACTGTAGGCATCTGACAACAGATCTGGGACCATCTTTGCAGTGCCCTCATCACCATCAGATATCAGTTACAGTTTAGGGAGTTTCTAGCAGATGTGGAAAGATATACTCGGAAACTAGCAGCCACAGTTGACTGCCCACTGGCCTATCATCCCTCTCTGATGACTCCCAGCACTGTGTCTTCCCTGTTGGCTCCTGTGGAGGAGCAATCTCTCATCCAAACTGACACTTGGCTTGCCAGGCATGGTGAACAATTAGTCCTCTCCCCTTCTCATCCACAGTACTCTGATGCCTGTTTTGAGTGCCACCACCTAGGCCATTGTCGCATCGACTGTTCCCACTATCAGTGCTCCTTTGCTCCCACTGGAGCCCCAGACATGTTCAGGCCCAATGTCCCAGTCGATCCACTCTCTGTCATCATGGCACCTCCTCCTCCTCCCTGGATTCCTCCTCTTCTGCCAAGCATTCTCTTCCTATGTCTTCTTGTAGTTCTTGTCATCCCCCTCATTGTCCCACTCTGCCATATTGCTGTCATACTGTGTCTCCAATTCCTCCACTCTCCACAGACGATACCACCTACATTGATGATGGATTAGATGACGAAGCCATTGCCAACATTACTGGCTCCCTGAGGGCATTTGTAGTGCATTTACATATGTGTCCCTCAAAGGTTAGCTCTTATCAGTGATGTGGGGCATACCGGAGGGGTAATGTTATGTTTTCCCTTATCTTCTCATCTCTTTTGGACTTATCTTTTGTTTCTGTTGATGGCATCTTGTCATATCCCAAACTCTGCACACCAACTCCATTGCTCTGCAACTCAACTCCGTCATCCCAAACTCCCAAGTCCAACTCTGCAACCTAACTCTGTCATTCCATACCCCATTCCACTTTGTTGCTCCAGTATGACACCGCTTCCCATTTCACATCATCTTTAACTTTGACTGATTGACCCTTGACTTCTGACTTCTGACATTCATGTCATATTCATCAGACTTTAGACATTGTTTGTGATCATTTGCAACCATCTTTGATACACCCTATCCATCATTTGATTCTATGGCAAATTTGATAGTTGCCATTCACCTGACTTCTATTTTGTACTCCATTCCACTCTGCTCTTATGTATACAAGCCTGTTGATAGTAGCTAGAGTACCTCAGTTTGAATATTGACTAAAGTTCAACTCCTCCTCTATTCTCTGTCCTCTGTCTGAGCTTCTCACTTGATCCAATCTCCACTTGACTTGGCTGCTAGTCAGTGTTTAGTCTTTCTGCTCTGACTCCTCAAATACCAGGATGAGAGTCTGACAAGGGGGCAGCACTCCACTAGAGTTTCTGAAGCCAAATTCCCAACATACTGCATTACCCTAGAGTTGTCATTGGAGTAGGCCAGAGTTCACCCAATGCTACTTTAACAGTATATTCAAACTCCATCTTGTCATTGATTCTCACTATGGCTACTTGTACCACCAAATCCCATACTTGCACCGAGAGTGCAGTCTGACCTCCATTTCTCTGTTTCAACATTCTCTCATCTGCCTTTGAAAGCAGCCAATGAGGCCCTGGGATTGTTAGCCAGTTCTAGAACTTCTCCATGTGCCAGACACCATCTTAGTCTGTCTCCACTGCTCAGCCACCTTCACCACCACTGTTCCTGACGCTAGGTGTTCATATCACTGAGCTCAAGGATGGCACCCAGGAAGGATTGCTCATCTCTCAGGTGCCATCTGTCCACACCCTGTTACGATTTCCCCTATTCTTACTCCTTTTACGGGAACCCCTAACTTCGGTCTACAACGTCGCCCTCGGCATACTCCTTTGGATCCTCCTCGCGCTCCTCGTGCTGTACCCGCTGAGTACAGC
>JBBPJJ010000418.1:0-12163 GCA_038088635.1 Veloboletus limbatus
GTTTTAAAACAGTCATATCTTTGCAACCCCTAGGCCAAATCACATGACCCAGGGACCGATTTGTAGCCAAGGGTTTGTACGTTGTTTGGTCTCACCAAAGCGAAGCGATATTCCCACGGGTGGTTGCGGGGCGCTTCGCGCCCCGGTTTGGGGTTAGTTATTGTAACGCTTTTTGGAGTCACTGTATGTCCTCCATGGTGAGGGTTTCTTTCGTGTGGGCGAGACCTGCATAGACCTTACAAGGTGTTTTCGACACATAAATCCTGTGGTTCATGGGAACTTTGACAACTTGCTTCTTTGCAGAGTCATAGATCTTGCAATGGGAATCATGGAACAGCACTGCATAGCTAGCCTTATCAAGGTGACTGATGGAGACAAGAGTAATGCCAAGTTTGGGAGCATAGAGCACGTCCTTGAGAAGGATATGAATAGTAGTTCTGCTGTTTGGGACAGATATTTGTAAGTTCCCTTTACCTGTGGCTTGGAACATGTACTTATCAGTGGCAGATATGGGTTTGGGGGCAGTTAAGACAAAGTCAGTGAAGGCATCCTTATAAGAAGACATGTGACAAGTGGCTCCAGAGTTGAAGAGTATGGTATGCTTGGACTTGTCTTGTCTTTTATCCGCAAGCGACACATGGTCTAACATTGTCATGCAGGGTGCATCTTTGTCATCTGTGCTATCCCTGCTCTCATGTGCTTATGCAAGCCAGACTCTGTCAGGCTCATTGTTTTCAGCATTGGGGGTATCATTGGAGTGCCTTTCATGCACTACAGACTTGAACTTGTTGATGTTTGCCTCAATAACAAAGTATTCAGAGTGGAACTTGTGCATGTCCACAGAGGCATGCTCCAGTCACTTCACAGACATGTTACCATCCATAGCATGAAGACATGCTGTGTATAGTTTGGGTTTGCTAAGCAGGGAATGATGAGGGCCAAAAAAAAAGAGAAGTTGATTACATACCTCGAAAGAACACACTGGACAAGCACCATATAGTTTCCAATGAGGACCATGATGTCCAAGGGGTCTTGAAATGGAATGCTTGATATGGCGGAATATGTCAAGATAAATGTCAAATGCTTGTGTAAATTGTGCCTGAAAGTGGGCATGGTACATAATCTGACATGAATGCCTTAAGGTGACATAACATGATAGAAATGAAAATAATCACATACATTGTGGAGATCACATAGAACCTAGTCATAGCTTGAACACTGAAGGATGGTTGGCGGTAGTAAAGTTCTAAGCAGTGGAGGTGGATGACAACCAAGGGTTCAGTAGGGGAGCACCCCAGAAGACCTTGACAAAGTAAGGCTATATTAGCAGGTGCATCATGGAGCTGTGTGATAATAGCATTGGGATTGTATTCTTGCACTGTCATGAGTAATATTACATTATATTGTTGAAAGGTCTTACCAAATACTCCGATGGTGACAATTGTAAACTGATGGCTGTCTATTGGTAGTGGGGCATCTAGGTCATGTAATTTGTGGTTCCATGCCAAATACTCATTTACAAGTGACAGCATAAGAGCGAGCCCTGCTGCATGTGCATGTGCATTGCATCGCGAACAGGTGCAAGCATCATGATGCTGGCCCTGATGGGCTTTCCTACCATGACAAGGCGTCAAAGAGAGTGAATAGAAGCAAGGGAACCTCCACACAGAAGTACCCAGAGTACATATTGTGGACAGGTTCATCTTCTTCCTCATCATCAATATCTTGCCATCATTTGTCACCATTTGGATTTGGGTCATCATCTAGTTGAGAGCCACAGTCACCAAGTTCAATGCTGGCTTCAACAATTCTCTCTCACATCTGTTGCACAAGTAATGTATGAGCATAAATCACATTGCTATGACTCATAAATTATACTTCTCATTTCCTCCCATTCATGCTCTTTTTGGAGGCATTGAAGACGTATTTGTGTAAGCAATAAGGTGGCCAAGCACAGAATTGAGCCAAGGCCATATGTGGCAGTCATAACCTGGCATAAATTTACTGGTTTCTTCTGCAACATGAATGGTAGAGTGAGTAATAGGAGGAATTAAAATTGAAGTACTACTTCAATATAAATAGGTCCTTGAAACATGTGAATGGAGTGTGAATTAGAGTGGGTCAAGTAGACAGTGGTGTTTAGGAGATGAAGCACCCATGAGTGTGAATACAAGAGTGTTGTATAACTGGTTGCTGAGTGGTGTTGTCAACGTCGTACAAGGCAGTACTCGCTGTTACCTACAATGGTCAGACAATAGGAAACTTGCAATGAGAGTGGGAACAGCTTGGAATGACGGAACAGCTAATGGTACAGTCAGAAATGAGAATTTGTGATAACAGACAGTATGGACTTACTGATAGGATGATAAGTTTGACATAGTGGGCAGTGAAAACAACATCAATACAGCCAATGGTTGGCTCTGGGTTGCATACAAGAACAAAGAGCACTAGAGAACAGTACAACAGCTGATGGTGTGATCAGAAATGAATGTTCGGTGTGACAGATGATGCAGATATGCTGGTAGAGCAGCAAGCTCAATGTGGAGAGTGGTGGACACGATACTGAGAAGACATTCTAGTTGCATATGAGAGCGAAGGGCTGGGAATGGTACAATGGCTGATAGTATGATCAGAAGTGGATGTTCAGTGTGACAGACAATGCAGCATACTGGTAGAGGGACAAGGTCGATGTGGAGAGTGGTGGAAGCAATGCCATACAAGGGTGAATGGCTGGGAATGGTACAACGGCTGATAGTATGATCAGAAATGGATGTTCAGTGTGATGGACAACACAGATGTATTGGTAGAACCACGAGCTCAACAGGAAGGGTGGTGGAAACAATGCCAAACAGCTCAAAGGTTGGCCATGTGAAGACAATGGAGCCATACAACTTGCATGGACATTGCTACTGACAGGTAGGGCACAGTCCCCCACTGACAAGCGGGTGGGTGTTGAAGCTATAGTTAAATTCAAATTCTGTTTGGAGTCTACCAGGTATAGTGCACATGGCACTCTCACAGCAGCAATAGCCAGCTAAAATTTCAGAGTCATGTGAACCTTCCTTTTTAATCTGCTTCCCAGTAGCACAAAATGTCATTTTTGTTGTATTTCATTGATGTATATCAATAGTACTAATGTATTGTGTTGTTAAGAAGAAAACCATGAGAAACAGCACAGAATTAATGGAAATTGAGCTTGTCGTCAGTGGCAGTGGGTGGGATGGCATGCCCGATGGTGTCGACGCCATAGAAACATTGTTGGCACAACATCATTCAAGCTTGGTGTCATTGATGAGCAATTGCCGATATCTAGAACAGCATTACTTAAGGTGAACCTTATCTACATCAGCAAACTACTTAGATACTGTGTGACACTGTACATTATCTCATAGTTGCCACAGAGCCACAGATAGGTCCCCCTTTGTACAGCCATGGCACGGCACTGTACAACATCCATTTTGGGACAGATTTTGATATAACCTCCATTCACATACAGTTCTTGACACCTCTACAGAGCCATACAGTGTTGTGCAGCCTAACATATTTTCTTTGCCATTTGTTGTACCATTTCCTATTGAACAAAACCTATTATATTGAATACTACATAATACTTATACACTAAAGACAGTGTCACAGTATTGCCATTGTTGTGTTGTTGGCATTGTGTTGTGGTGGTAGTGGGGTCATATCGTAGTCACCAGGCCATCACATCATGTTGATCATCATGTCATTGTTGTGAAGTTGTCACTGTTGCATCATCATCATTGCATCGTTATTGTTGGTGGTGGTGGGACATGAAGGAGTGGGCATGGTGGGAGTCATAGTCATATCATAGACATGGTGTTAATCATCGCATTGTCGTTAAGTGGTCATAGTGGTCGTAGTCACCATGTTGTCATTAAGTGGCGGTGGCCATAGCAGGTGGAATGGATAGGGAGGAGGGAGCCAAGTGAGCAAGTGCACAACAGTGCTTGCTCGCTCACTGTCTGGTGAATAGGTGGAAGGGGAGATAAGCCACTCACTCATTGTGGGGTGTGTGAACAGGTCAACTAAGGGCCACCACAACTGAGCGAATGTGCCACCAAAGGGGAGATCGTTGCCTTTACCTTTTACTTCCTTTGGTGCAAGTGCAGTCTTGGTCTTGTAGGTGTTCTTTGGGACCTGGGCGGGTGCGTCAAGCTTATGTTTGCCTTCAAGTTGCACAATAAACAGTGCCAATGCTTGGGTGCGCAAGGATGTATGGAATGTAGTGTGTTAGTGATATGCAATGGAATAAATGTTGTGGGTGAAAGAAAGAGGGTCAACAAGGATGGCTGTGGGTAGCAGCTGTCTCCAAGCATTGACGGTCAGCTCGATAGAGAGCTTTCAGCTTTGGAAGGTTGTCTTTCAAGGACACTTGCATGCTCTCTTTCCATTGTTTAAGTGTCCATTCAAGTACCCAGATGCTTACCTGCACATGATATGTAAGGCAAATACTGGATGCCATTGCATACGCTTACCTTGAGAAAGCATCTTCCGGCATACTTCCTATGAAACGACTCATGTCGTATCAGTTCTAGCATATAGTTCAGCATTAGATTTGCAGTGGGAAGCAAGGAACTCTCAGCATAAGAGGAGTAGTGAGCTGGGTCTGCCATGGCAGTCTTCATAAAAGAAAGTGAGGGTATTCCACCCACCCATTTGTAGTTACCGAGAATCAACCAGGCCAGCCAAATCGAAGCTGCAGCCATCAAGGACAGAGGGGTGGCTAGCAACCACCATTTGAATGCCCCGACTTCTAAGAGGGACTCGCTGATGGTTTGAGCTTTCACGTCATAGTTGTCGGCCTTGCTGATGCAACAGAGAAAGTGCATTAGATTTGGAACAGACAAGTCCCAATCGATCATCCTCAAGACATAGTGTTCTGCAAGGAGAATACAGTAGGGCATGCGAACAGATTGAGCAGGAGTGAGGGGGACAAGGAAACAAGTGCACAATGGCACCTGCTTGCTATGTGGCATGAACAGGTTGAATGAGAGTGGGCTGAGTCACAGCCTGAGTGAGTGAGCGCACATTGGTATGCACTCACTCACCATAAGGCATGCATATGGATCGAGTAGGAAGGAGGGAGATGAGCAAGCGAGTGCACAATGGCATTTGCATGCTATCTGGTGCAAACAGATTGAATAGGAGGTGGCTGACCATGCAAGCAAGCATGCAACAGTACACACACACTCACCACAGGGCGTGCAAACAGGTCAAGCAGGAGGGAGGGGAATGAGCGCACTCACTCGCTATGTGGGTGAATGGGTTAAATGGGAGGGGGCTGACCACACAAGTGAGTGTGCGAGCAGGCATTTGAATTTTGTGGGTGAAGGTAGTGCTAAACATGAGAGTTTGATGATCCCAGACACTGGGCATATCCTTGCCTTGCATGGTGCATCTGATCCAGGGTTTAAAATTCACATCAGGATCGCAACAGCTCATCGAGGATGAGGTAATGAATGCTTACCAGGTTGATGCAACTTTGCTCGATCAATTCCATGAGACACCCAGGTGCAGCACTGAGATCACATTCAATCTGGTGTGGTTCTTGGTCCATCCCCCATAAACAACGGCAGGGCAGACCCAGGATGATAGGCGAATTTATGGGCCTCATCCACCACATGGTCTGGGCAAGCGGGTGGAACACTGGCATGAATGGAACAGGTCAAACAGAAGTGAGGGGGATGAGCGAACGAGCACACAGTGGCACTGCTCATTGTTGTAGGGTGTGCAAACAGGTTGAATGGGACCGATAGGATAGAGTCTGCAGGGCATGCAGATGGATTGAACGGGAGCGAGAGGGGAGAGTGCATGAGTACATGGTGGCACTTGCTCACTATAGGGCATGCAAACAGGTCAAATGGGTCAAACGGGGGCAAAGGGGGTGAGCCACTTGCTTGCCATGTGCCAGTATGTAGTGTATGAATGGGTTGAATAGATCAAATGGGGGGCATATCTTCGTCTTGCACAATGCATCTGATCTGGGGTTCAAATTCATATCAAGATTGTGATCAGCTCATCGAGGATGAGGTAACAAATGCTTACAAGGCTGATGCGACCTTGCTTGATCAAGTCCACAAGAAATCCAGGTGTAGTGCTGAGGTCACAACCATGTTCAATCTGGCATGGTTGTTGATCAATATCAGCATCGTCAATAAACAATCACAGGGAAGACCAAGGACGATAGGCAAATTTATGGGCTTCATCAAAATCTATGGAAGTCCTGAGTGTGCGAGCACAGTTTGATGGTGAGTGGGTGGAATGGCCTGAATGGAATGGGTCAAATGGGAGTGATGGGGAGGGTGAGCGAGCAAGCACACAGTGGCACTTGCTCATTGCTGTAGGGCATGCAAATGGATTGAACAGGAGCAAGAGGGTAGAGCAAGTGAGTATATGATAACACTCGCTCTCACCAAGGTGTGCAATCAGGTTGAATGGGAGCGAAAGGGGAGAGTGAGCAAGTGTGGGTATGGGTGGCACTGGCTTGCTGTAAGGCAAACAAACAGGTCGAATATATCAAACGGGAGTGAGGGGGGTGAGCTATTCACTCACTATGTGATGTATGAACAGGTCAAACAGGAGCAGGGAGGGTGAGTTGCTTACTGGCTGTGTGGTGTGACCAAATGAATAGGAGTGAGGGGGCTGAGTGAGCGAGTGCCCAATTCGCCCACCATGTGGCAAACAGGCCAGGCAGGTGTGGGGAGAGTAGTCAGGCGAGTGCCATGGTGCACCTGCTTGCTATGGTGAATGGGTTGGGAGGCAAGAGGGGCTGGGCGACTAAGTGCCACTATGCACTTGCGCACTATGTGGGTCAAGTGAGAGAAGGGGGAATGAGCAAGCGAGCGCATGGTAGCACTTGCTTGCTATGTAGCAAATGGGTTGAAGGGGCTAAGCGAGTGCACACTCGCTATGCGGTGAATGGGTCGAGTGGAAGAGTCCCAGGAGATAAACGAGTGGGTTGAAAGAGTGGAAAGGGGCTGCTTGCTATGTGGTGAACAGGTTGAGCGAGTTGGAAAGGCAGGAGGGGGCTGCGGCACTCACTTGCTGTGTGGTCAGGGTGAACGGGTCGAATCAGTGGAAGGGAGGATGGCTGAGTGAGCGAGTGTGCAATTGCACTCACTCACTGTGCGTGTGCACACAGGTCGAACAGGAGGCAGAAGGTTGAGCATGCATGCATGCATGCGATGGCACTCGCTGCTCGCTATGGCAGAATGTGCTTGCACTCACACGCAGGTGTGCATTAGTAGTTAGAAGTTAGATTTAAGAAATGAAGAAATCACTCACCTAGATTATGAACACAGCTAATACAGTTGTGCATCCATCACAAGCATACGCATGCACAGAGATGGCGGGTGGAGTACTTGCTGGCCAGTTGATGAGTCACATGACCTGTTTGAACACCAAAATTTTGCCTAAGTTCTGACATTAGGCAGTGAATGCTACACTTTATTAACATTTCTGTACACTTTTCAAAACACAAAATTACTATCTACTAAAAGTACATTATATCAGTCATTATACATGTATTATATGTAGGATCATTAAATCTACAATTCTGAGTGAAAGGTAGTGAAGATTAGACCACTGTGATACTACTACTCAGCTGTGGCCTGCTATAGCAAAGTGGCAGAGTGTGCCAGTGCTGTGGTTCTGTGTCAAAGTTAGCTGCTCAGCAATCCTGTGATGCTTGGGCTACTGTAATTGGCTGGATTTATGTGCCATTGTAGGGCCATGTGACTAGGTGTGACTGGGTTCTTTGTACCTGCCTGTCAATCTGTACCTTGCTGAGCTGTCATGCTGTAATGGCCTGCCATATTGCTGTCATAATTGTAAGCACTGTCCCAAAATAAGGGGTTTGCTGATGTAATAGGTCTTATCTTGATCTATTTTTTCTCTACCATAATGCCTAAGTGTAGTGCCGAGTGCTGCAGTTTGCGCTGCAGCGCTGTAGTTTCATTTAGCCCACCTAACTAGTAGTAGAGGTGTGTCACAACTTTGTTACTAATATATAACATCAATGGTGACATGCAGGTGTGAAAGTGACTTGAGCTTCACAGACTGCTATAACATCAAGCTGGCTTCACTTTGACAACAACACTATCCAGAATTGTCACAGGAGCTTTTTCCTGGTGAACTTTGCTACACAAATCCTTTTATTCCTTGTAAAAGATAGGCCCAGATACAAAACAAGAACACTTCCATTGATATCAAGCACAAGTTAGACAAATTGCAGGTTGCTACAGCCTCCTGTTGATGACCAGTGTCATAAGTGATGACAGTTGCACGCATTGCAACAATGCATCATACAAAGTCGCATAGGACGAATGGAATTGCGCGACGCGAAGACTCTAGTTGGTAGTTGCATTGGTATAGGCTGTGGCTGCAAAGCCAATCCGTTTTTGGTCAGCATCGAAAATGATGTAGTAACGCTCGCTATATTAAATGGGCGAACTAAGCACCTGCAGAGCAAGGAAAAGCAAATGAACACGCACAGGAAAGTGTACCCAAGGACAAATTCCAATCCACTTCCGGTTGAAGCGCCGCTGTCGGCGACAATGAGGAAGATTGAACCAGAGGAGCCACCAATGTAACTGTTGAGCGAACGAGGCCAGATCTGTGCATTGGGCGAGAGATTGTAGGCATGGTCTCCGACGGTGAACGATAACGTCTGGAGGGTAGAATATAGGAAAGGAGTGATGCTGAGGAGACCATTGGTAGAGTCCACACCGCCCGTCGCGAACTTGTATACTTCGAATGCATCTGCAGGTCCCGATGTAAGAAGGCAGCTTCACTTTCAGCATGTCACCCACCTGAGGCGATGAGGATGAGAGAGGTGCCGCAGTCAACAATACCAGCAGCTGTCGACAGTATAGTGTTACCACCATAGGCGATTGACAGGTCGATACCCCAGAACTGCGACGCAGGTGAGGTCGTTGTGAGTGGAGCATATCGCACCAAGCTGGTGATGGCCGCCTCATCATAGCCCCCAAACGTGAGTGTTCCAGTGCCGTTCGACGCGGAAGCCGGTATGAAGTAGAGGCCGAGCATATTAAGCGATACTGTCTCTTGAGCGACAAGGTTGTCCATTACCGTGGGGACCGTCGGTGTGTTGTCGACCGTCTTAGAAGTAAGGCCGACGGGACCTAGACCAAGGACACCATCAACGCCATCGAAACCTTTAGATGATGAGTGGGCGACGCCGATCGATTGGCTTTTGACAACCAAACCAGCAGAGAGGACGACGGTATCGATCCACTGTTCTCCATCGAACTTTCCACTGCCGTAATCCACCGACTATGATCCACAGCGTTTGAGTATAACCCAAACTGCGTGAATGCATCAGAGACGTACGACGCGGTTCCCAGTGTCTCTACTGGTACTAGTCTTGGTGTATTTTCGTGAAGCTCCAATCCAAGTGTTGGAGCTTGCAGTACTAATTATAAGCGTATCTATTATTGTTTAGCCCATGACCCAGATCGGCGAATAATCCACAAACAATCAATTGCGGGACTGCCAACTCCAATATTAGCGATGTACACCGTTCCGCCGTTCATGATATCGAAGGTCGTGTTGCCCCGTTTCTCCAAATGGCTAGCGTTTCCGAGAGCCTGGGTGCGAGCGCGGCTCTGCTCGGCAATGTTGAGCGTGCCCCTCTCGTTAATCTTCATAGCAACGCTAAGGCTAGCCTTGCCGGAGCTACGACTGAGGGGAGTCGCGTCCACAGCAGTTCCGCTGATAAGAATCAATGACAGGAGAGCCTTGTAAGGGAACATAGAAAAGCAGGGGGACTGAGGAATCCGAGGATGATCTCAAACCCTTAAATATTGCAGACACCCAACATAGCATGCATAAATTTACCCAGCATCTGGAAACGAGTCACGGGGTGTCGGAGGGCTAGAAGTAGTGGGCGAATAGCGGTATCTGCGGATGTTGGATAGAAGTACGGAACATACGGAAGAGTCAAAGACCGACCGTTACTGCAGGATTGATAACTATCTGCGCGGTATACCAGATGTAACAGAGATTGTTTCGAAACTTCCGTTCAACCGGCAGTGCCTAGAACCGTGAGTCAATATACAGGGCCATGTTATGTCCACTCACATTATTACACATGTTCCAATGCACGTGCGTTTCAGGTATTAGCAATAGATTTGCATGATAAAGCGGTGATGCATGACTCAAGAGGATTTGAAACTTACACTGCTGTTGTTCTGATGGCTGCCGTCTCCAAGGGCGGGAAAACAGGGATAAGCAGACGAAACAGAACTGGAGCGACTACGATGTATGAGAGCGATATAAACAGATATCTCTGCAGCGACAACGCAACATCGTGCCAGTCGAGCTTAGAAACCATGTTTGTCCACAGGCTCCTACCTGCCGCTGCTTCGAGTGTGAGGGCGGCATCCGAGGGTCACGTGCACAGCGCGCAAATTTCAAACACTGCCAACGTTACAGGCATCCACTGGCACTTGAGCCACCACCGGCACTTGAGCCAACCACCCACCACACGCAGACAACACACACCATTGCCAATCGTACTGTTGATATGGACTGTGTGATACCTTAACACATAGACACTGACTCCTGGATGACTAGATGGCACTTGATCCCTCATGATTTGCAGTTTATTGTAAAAATTGTGCTGTTTTTCGCTTTTTTGAGACTTATTGGACTTAGATGATGATTTTGTGCTCATATACTGTCAGAGTCTGATGGTAACATGTGTAAGTAATGTTTTCATTGTGTAGATATATTGCAAAAATGTGATAGGATTGTGCCAGTTAGATGCCGGTAAGAGTGCTCTTTCGAAGCTATCTGACTATCTTATCTGAGTCAGGATTCCTAAACTGGTAGCTATGTCGGAAATTTCTGGACCTGAATTCCAATGCTGACAAATTGAGAGCATCTTCCAAGCCATTGCAGCCAAGATCCAATGAGGTTGAAATGTCAGCATGTTAATGTCATGTGCATTCCAATTTGGTCAAGGTGAAAGCAGAGGAGTGGTGAGTGGGAATAATGCGAGTATGTCTTCTGAAGTTGAGAGTGGAAGTGACAATGAATGATAATCACTGATAACAGGACTGTTTGATTATGAAATCCAATATACTCTTTTTGGTGTGGCTCAAGTGATGGATGGTGTGTGATAGAGCTGCAATAATAGAACTCACTACTCTGCATACACAACACAGGTTGTCAGGTCCAGCTGCTTAGTAGAGGTAGTTTAAGCATGTACATATGTGTTTGTGCAGTCCAATTTACAATAAAATTGAATGTGTTGAGCTGCGACAGTCTTATTTCACTGGCTCAAGTGCTGGTGAATGCCTGTAAGTTTCCTCACACTCTCAGCAGTGGCTGCTTCAGTGACCAAGGCAGGCAATTATGCAAGAGCAATCAACTTAGAAACAGCCACTGCATACAATTTCAGTGTGAGTACTATATATAAAATACATAGAATGATTACACCTATGTTCAGCTGAGATGAACCCAAAGGCCATTGATATATTCAAATACCAAGCAATGATCATCAGCCCAGAACAGTTGATGAAGTCCAATAGAGAGCTTGAGAAGCAGCTAAAGAATCTCCTATTTGCTGTCCATATCATCAGTGTGATAATAGGTGAAGCACACTGCCTTACTGACTGGGGTGAGTTTTGACCAGAATACAAGGAACTCCAACATCTTTGCTATATCCTACTGGATAAAATACCTTTGATGATCACATCAGCTACACTGACAAAGGACATGCTGTCAAATTCCTTTTGGCTTCTTCATATGTGACCCAATAAAGTAATGACCATGCAATAGAGCAGTGACCATCCAAACATCAATATTGTCATCAGAAGAATCAAATATGCACTCAATAGTTATACTGACCTTTGCTTTCTGATTCTAGCAGGTTGGAAGGCCGGTGATCCCAAAGTTCTTCATCTTCTTCGACGATATCCAAGATGTGATCAATGCTGCATGTTATTTGCACTGCCGCCTACTGCTAGAGATGCAAGATATGGTCAAATGGTTCAATGCTGACATGACCATGTCGTTCAAAGAGGCAGGACTTGACTGCTTCGTCGCAGGCAATACTTGTGGGTTTGCTACCACTGAGTCATTTGGAATGACGAGTTACATGTATTTTATAGTG
>JBBPJJ010000419.1:0-15709 GCA_038088635.1 Veloboletus limbatus
AGCGCGTTCAACAAGAACTTGAGGTATGAAGCCCATATCCATGGATATTAAGTCAATACCCAGACCCATACTAGTGTTGTGGTAGCTCAGCTTTTGTATTTTTTATCTTTTCTTCTGCTTGGTTAATCTGCTTGAATTTAGTCTAGTAATGCAATTTTTATATACCATCATTAAAGGACTTTTTTTTGACTATCATTGATCTAATCAATTTTGAGATATTTGATAAAAGCTACTTCCATAAAAGCTGCGCCAAAAGTAAAGTTAAGACAATATCTTGAAAGTGACCAAATTATTAGCTTAAGGTGTCTTGGGCAAACCCATAGAGGACATTCCAAACTACATTTTATACACTGATAATTTATTTCAATAATGCATAATAAATGCACTAAATGAAATAAGCTGAAAAATGCAAAAGCTGAGCTATAACAACACTAACCCATACCCATACCCATACCGTTGAGTGGTGGGTTAGCCAAAACTGACCTGCACCCATACCCTCCAGTACCCATACCCTGGACTCATGTGGGTTACCCATACCCATGCTATGCCCTAAGTATGACTGTCTCGCAAGGCATCCGTAGCTCAGCCTTGGAATGCACAACCGTCCAAAACTTTGACGTTTCTGTCAGGCTCTGCCACCAGCTAGAACAATCCGTGCATCTGTTGACACCATTCTTGACACCTTCACCATAGCATCTTTAATGGGTCATACCCTTGATGACTGAATAACTGATTGGCTTATCCATGGAGAGCTGCACTCATGTTTGGCCAAGTTGAAAAAGATGGATGCCATGCTCAAGCCTATTGGCCAAGGTTGGCCTGCTTGGGCCCCTGTAACTTGCCTTCTCAAGCCTGCTGATGACAGGCTTACTGCAGCCATGGTCTTCTTCGATAAACACAACTGTCATTTTCATTTCTTGCTCATCCATGAGATCTGGTGAGTTTCTCAGAACCATCTGACCATGTGCTTGACTCTACTACCCAGGAATCATAAGACTCCTTCAGCAACCATCAGAAGTACCCCATGCTGGTATTCCTCCTATCATGGCAGAAACATAGTATGATCCCCAGCAATCTCAATGGTTGAGTAGCATGTATGTTTCATGGTGTCTAAATGGGAATATTTGTCCACTGATGATAGCCTAAACAAGATCACTGTGGAAACGAAATATTAACTGTGTCTGTGTGATATATGCAGTAGATGTCAGATCAAACAAAACCTTAACTAGACTTGAGAAAATTTGAATTTCTCATCCAGATTTAGTTTGTAAAGCTACACTTTTGTAGACCTAACATGATGTGAGTTACATCCAGAGATGAAGTGTGACACAACAAAAGTCTCCTATCCCATGCACAGATAGAGTCTAGCTATCCTTATTTCCATTAACCATACAGTGACCTCAAAATCTGTTCTAGTATTTGGTAGTTTTGTGTTGTACATGAAATAGCACTTGCATGTGTGGAAATGTCACATAGAGTTGGGTGAAGCATGTGACGTGCTGATTGTTGGCTACCTGATTACCTAAGAATCATGTTATTCAGTGAAAAGACAGGAAAGGTACATCCATATTAATATTGAAACATTATTGGAACAGTTTTTGAGCTTTTGATATCATGTGTGAGATTGCAATAAAATAAGGGGGTAGTTGCTGTTGTTTGGTGCTACAGACAAAGATACACATATAAATATTGTATCTGAGTTTTAATTAATTCCCACACCTCTTTGCTTTCAACTATTATCATCATGCAATCTTTTTCTGCCACTCAATAAAGCACTATTCTTTCTTAGCTCAATACTGGCCATTTCATTTAATTTATTGCACCTAGAACAGGTGTTGGCATCTCCACCATTTCTAGTCTTCATTCCAAGAAGTGTTCTAGCCTTCAAAAATCTGCTGGTGGTCGACCATCCAAGCTTTCTTCTACCAATATTCGACATACTTAGCATCTTATCACCTCTGGAAAGGCTGAAAATGCTATTCAGGTGACTAAGGCACTTTCTATCATCATCAACCAGCCTCTTTCTGCCAATACTATTTGTCTTCACCTTAAAAAAGCTGGTATGAAAGCTGTAGGCAAGTCCAAATATACTTTTGTCTCTGCTAGACATTGCAAAGCTCATTTAGACTTTGCCTATGCCCATAAAGACTGGACTATAGATGATTGGAAGAAGGTTATATGGCCTAATGAGACCAAAATCAAACATCTAGGATCAGATGAACATAAATAGGCATGGAAAAAGGCAAGTGAGAGGCTTAGCAATAGACTGATGGAGGGAACTATCAAATTTGATGGTGATTCTGTATGATGTGGGATTGTATGACTTGGGATGGAGTTGGCTTTGCTACCGAGATTGATGGTAGGATGGATGGTGACCTTTACCTTTAGAGTTTGAAGGATGAGCTTCAGCAAACTCTGGAGCATTATAGTCTCAATTCTCCTAATACCATCGTTCAGCAAGACAATGATTCCAAGCATACCTGTAAAAAGGTCAAAGAATGGCTAGAAGAGCAGGAGTATAGGACCAAGGTATGGCCTGCACAGTCTCCAGATCTTAATCCCATTAAACATATCTGGAATTACCTCAAAAGAAGGCTTGCAAGTTTGAACACTCTTCTAATGGAATTTTGGAGTTATGGCAGAGGATTCAAGTAGAGTGGGATAAGATGCCAGTGGAGGAGTGTTAGAAGTTGATTGAAAGCATGTCTAGAAGAATTCAGGCAGTGCTTAAAGCCAAAGGAGGATATACTAAGTACTAATATCCTACTTAGTACTAAAAGCTCAAAAACTATTCCAATGATATGTGAATATTAAAATGAATGTATCATTCCAGTCGATGAATCAAATTACATGGCTCTTAGGTAATTAGGTAGCCATGAGTTACCACCTCACATGCCTAACCCAACTCTAAGTAACTTTTCCACATCCTCAAGTGCTATTTCGTGTACAACATAAAACTACCAAATATTGGAATAGTTTTTAAGATCACTTTATTTCCAGCTCCTTGTAGCTTCCAGACCAGATAAACAACAGATTACATCTAGATATAATATGGGTAGATCCCTGTAGGAAGCACATGCACTGTATTTCCCTAGCCTGAAAAATAGATATCCCTTAAGACCTTTCATCTCATTTCTTCATTGCCTACTAAATGTATTCTGGGCTTGGACACTTTGCAGCCTGTCCAGATGGTGCTGCAGGTCAAGATGGCACAGGAGCAGGCTTATCAACTCAAGTGGACCATTATAGGCATGGTAGTGAGCTTAGTGCCTTTCTTAGCACACAATTTGCATTGCAAAATATGGTGAACTAATATGTGTCTGTTAATGAACAAGATCAGCTTACTTTTCCTGGCAGGAGGCTCCTAGTCCAGGCTTGTATGACCATAGAGCAGCTGCCATGGATCCAACCAGAAATATTAGCATGCACCCTGTTTTGTTCAATGAGACACCTATATCAACAGGTTTTCATCAATCTGGATATTTGTGAGTCTGCCTATTTAATACAAGCCATAACATGAAGAACTGACCCTGTTCCTAGAGAGAGACTGATGTCATCTCCACTCCAGACACTGCTAGCAGGCACTTTCATGGACTCCATATCACGAGCATATTCTATTGGTTCTGCAAGTCTTCATAATTATAGGCACACCTCCATCAGCTTTCCTTAGGCTTTCATTATATGCATTTCATCTTATTTTTGATCCAACATAATGTCATGACTCATTCCCCTCATGATTGTATGGAATACCTGAGTTGGGAGTGTTACGTGTGGGCTTGGGTAAGCTTGCACATAGCCCTGGTTAGGACAAGGGAGGCCTTGGCCGATGCCGTCAATGGTGTACGCGGGGATGTAGGCTTCACACGTAGAGTGCAAGCCAAGGGATCGTATACCGGGTTGATCTCGGAATCAGCGAAGGGGTCTAGGATTGCAAGGGATGGATCTAGGACTAGGATACAAGGGGAGATCCAGGGAACTAGGAGTAAACCCAGGGAGATCAAGAATAGAGAACATGGTACGTGCTACTAGGGTTTATATAGCATAGGGTAAGGGGCACGGACCATGTCAAGAAAGGAGAAAGCAAACAGCACCAGTCATGGGCTGTGTGGAATGAGGACAGCACCCGTTATGGGCTGTGCAAAGAAAGGTCATAGAATACGAAGGAAACAGAGAGAAGAGACTAAAGAAGGAAAGCACAGGAAGTAGGCTGTGCGAGAAGAGAAGTCTCGGCTATTCGTGTGGGAGCATAGGGCTGAGGGTATTCTATGAAAGGAAAGGAAGATCAAAGAAGCGATAAGGAAGGGAGGTGGACTCAATAGTGAGTCAGAGACAGGGGTGATGACTCATGTTGAGTAAGTCAATGGGAGCCGGGAAGGCAAGGACAGTATAGGAGGACTCAGGTTAGGCCGAGGGAATGCACGAGGAGGGAATGAGGTGTGCATGAGGCGGAGATCTAGAGACGGGGATCTAGGGATGACCATGAGGTCCGAGGGAACAGGGAAGGACCACAGATATGGTCCAGATATGAGGACAAGGGGAGGACCGAGGGTAAGGTCCAGAGCGGGAATAAGGAAGACTCAAGTAAGCACGAGGGGAACCCGTGGTGTGAGGCTGTGAAAGGAAGCCGCAGCAAGACGATGCTGGAATGGAAGCCACAGCAAGGCGATGCTAAAGGGAAGCCTCAAGGTGAGCACGTGATGATCATGAGGCGTGCTTAAGGAACGAGTCGGAATGAGCAGAGGAAGGCTGTACTTAGTGGGTACAACACCAGGAGCGTGAGGAGAATCCAAAGGAGTATGCCGAGGGCGATGTTGTAGACCGAAGTTAGGGGTTCCCGTAAAAGGACTAAGAATAGGGGAAATCGTAACAGGGAGCAGTAAGACTCAAACTACTGAATAGACCTGGTGTACTTACCATTGATGACCAGATGTAAGGTAACCCATGATCATTGTTCATCCACTCCATCCACTTCAGAGCTGCTTTACCTTATTCTTCACCAACTTCAAAAAATTGATAGATGTATGTCGTGCATTGAATCTATATCCCAAGCTATTATACACTCACAAGAAATCTTGAGTACACATCTACAGAAGAATGAGGAACTCATGCAGCAAGTGCAAGAGATGATAATCACACTTACTCAGATTGAGACCACAAAACCTGCCAAGTCTGCAAACTTCAAAAAAGTTTCAAACCTTCATCCAAAACTCAAAGTAAGTAAAGCATACCTAGCTTATGTGGTAAGACTGAGTTTGATGTCCAGAGTATTATACATCCTATGTTTTTTAATCTCTGTGGAGTTGATAGTATGGCAGTTGGACCTTCTGTGTGGATTGAAATATTAGCATCACAGGCTCCTTACCCTGATGGAAGTCCTTGTCTAATAGTGGATGGAAAAATACTTGGTGCCCAATCTGGGGTGAGACATAGCACAAATGCCAAGTTCATATTGGAGGTCATTCATTGTATTTGGAATGCTGAAACCATCAGTGACAGGTATTTCATGATAATGTTTTGCTCAGCTAATTTTCTAGACTTGATGAAATGGAGGAAACCCCCAAATGGATGATGAGGACTATGAGCTTGATATCATCACCAAGATGACAAAAGATTATTTCTGAAATCTGTTGTCTTAGGTCATCACCCTAAAAGACCTGGAAAAACATAAGAAATATAAGAAAAAACAACAAAGGAATTGGCACTGGTCTCAGCAGCTGTTTGTGTCTTTATTTGCCATGGTGTTAATATTGTGATACCATTATATCTCTTCTACAGGTTGCTGGTAGTCACCACTCTGCTATTCCTGCTTTTGAAGCCTGATACCAGGTAGAGGCAGCAGTAGCCCTGATTGATTCTGACTTCATGTTAGAAAGCTTGTCACATTGTGAAGGAGACCTTAGTGAAGACTCTCACACCTGGCATCAAAAGCAAAATATAGGCAAAGATGGTAGGATCATTTATGAGCTAAAGTGGCGCTCTTTTGATGTTAGTACTAGTACTCATTATTCATATTATAAACTCCTAGTCTCCAGCCTTATGAATTATATTTGCCATTTGTTGTATTCTTGTGCATCTTGGACAGTCTTATAAAGCAAGGCAATACCTTGGTCACTCAGTCTCAGCCAAGTACAGCCAAAGATAATGTGCAAACATTTCTACTGGATGTCAAGGGATGTAAAGTACAAAAGCTTTGAGAAAAGAACTGGTTTTGAGGTATTTGAAAGTTCAATGTTTTGGAAAGCAAAATATTTGTATCAATTGACATTCATTGTTGCTGGTGCCATGGATGCGAAGCATACATCTTATTACCTATTAGAAGCCAATATCAATACATAGAAAATATTTGCTTGAAATAAGAATATACTGTCTTCATGAGTCTCCTTCAAATCCTTGGATAATGCAACCCGTCCAGCAACTGTTCCATGCTCTTCATATGACACCTTTAACATAATCTCAGCTACCTCATCAGGTAAAGTATCAGCTCCATGCTGCAATAATGAGTAGGCCTATGAGCAGTTGAGAAATTATGTCCCGGTAACAAGCATTCTTGGTACTACTTATCAGGCAGCTTGATTGAGCCATGCAATGGAATTCACTAAACAATATAGTCTCCAACTCTCTGCGAGCATGGTTGTTTGTCTTGAGGAACTTCAACACTTTGTCTGGCTGCTCATAGAAAGGTCCAGAAGTCATGTAATGGGCCAAAGTTATGGATATAATTTGTAATGTGGGTGGCATAGTGATGATTTGGTTTGATACAACTTGAGCCATAAAGTTGTGAGAAGTAAAAACATAAGTAGTACAAAGAAAACAACTAATTCTTACTTGAATAAGTTTTGTGCAATACTCATGAGTCAGGAGGTAACTGATCTGCTTCATTGAGTTCCTCGTTGACAACAGTATGCTTCATCAAAAGCCACAATGCTGAGCAAAGTTTGAGAAATTTTGTGAAATCATTAGGATGAAGAGTGAATTTGAGTTCCTTGGGTTCATCATGAACTTGGGCAGATTCCAAGTCATTCATGGTTGAAGGATTATTAGGGACCATAATCTTGAGATAGAAGCATAAAGAAAGATGAGTATACAAGGGTTGTCTGCAAAGAAGGGAGCACAGTGAGAGACTCACTGAGATCTGAAGTATTGGAGGTAGCAAAGGTACTGTCTTAAATAGCAGTGACTGAAGCTGTAGAAGTGATGTGGTTGGTAGGGATGCTGCTTGCAGGTGAAGATCCTGAGTAAACAGCTTAATTATACCAGGCCATAAAGGCCAGGTTTATATACTGTACAAACCCTATTTGTACCTATTGAGTATATGAGGATATAAGGTAAATCCCATAATCCTGGGTAAATAGTATGATGTCATGTCTGACTAATCATGACATCATAGCTGAGAATATATGAGTAATAGCCAATAGCATAAAGGGCTGATTGGCAATAGCTAAGAATACCTGATAGTGCAATATGGCGCTATTATGGTATGATATAGTAAAAAAATGACATCATATGTCGGAAATTTCTGGACCTGAATTCCAATGCTGACAAATTGAGAGTGTCTTCCGAGCCATTGCAGCCGAGATCCAATCAGGTTGAAATGTCAGCATGTTAATGTCATGTGTATTCCAATTTGGTTATGGTCATTGCAACCGACTCAGCGGCTTCCAAGCAGCTTCAAATGGAAGTCCCCCTATTTTAAGGGACCGATTGGAGTTCCGATGTAATTCCAAGGTCCTGAGCCGCATTGTCACCACATTCCATCCTATACCGGTGTCGCGTCAAGTGTCGCAGTCCAATTCCCCTTGTGCATTGTCAATGACACTTCGCCGCACACAAACATATATATACTAGATCTGTGACTAGCATCCATCCAATGGCACCCTCAAAACCAAAACAACGTACATATGTAGTATCAACAGCAATTGCCGATGATGGAAAAGTTGAGTGTCAGTATTGCAGCCAGCCGTTCACGAAATGTGGAATCAAGTCACACCAAGACAGCTGTGCACGGAAGCGCGAGAAGAAAAGGCACGACAGAGAGTATGTGGACATTGCAGCCCAGGCCATTGAGGCTCAACGAAAAGGTTCGTATCTTAGTTAAATTTGAAGACGCTGTAACTGAACTACAATTACTATATCAAATCTAATCATAGAGCGTCGCAAGGAGAAACGACGGTTTCGAAAGGAACAGGAAGCTGCAGCTGCCAGCAATGTCAATCCAACTCCTCTTGTCAATGTCCCTGGGCCATCTCATCTCTCCGAATCGGTTTTTCGCCCACTCGCTGGTCTAGGGACCCAGGAGTTTGGTCATAGATTCGATGTTGATCAAGGGTTTGAGAGCTACGGTGACGCTATGAATATAGGGGATTCAGATGATCGTCGTTCCAGTGAGCATATTAATAATTTTCTATCAAAAGAAGCTCATATTTTCTAGGGTCAAGTTCAGACACCACGATGGAAAGCATTCCAGCTTCTCTCGGCATCCCCGCCGCTGCAGTGGCCACATCAGTAAATATTGCTCCGGACACTTTCAAAACAGAATACCATCCTAAGAGTGGTCGCCCCCTCTTGTCGAGCGGTTCACCGCTTTCACTCGCACGACTTCTGTTTGGCGGCTCACTGACGAAGAGCCTTGGCGTCCGTTCCAGTCTGAAACCGACTTTGAGTTTGCAGAGGTCACTCATCAGGCCGCTCTCAACAAGGAGCAAACCGAAGCCTTACTACATATTATTTGGAAAGTTTCATCGGCTGGTGCCAAGTTCACCTTCAAGACTTATGCAGATGTACGTGCAGCGTGGCAAACTGCCACTGAACAACTTACTCCTGTGAGTATTCTTGTCACGTTCGCTCGATTCATGTCGTGTCAATATACTAATCCAGCAAGATCTCTATTTAATCCAGTTTCAACACCATGTTATCCCTGTTCATTACAAAAAGCAAGACCTTGAATTCGACATGTACACAAGACCGCTGTGGGATTGGGCGTTGGATCTCCTCGCAGATCTGCTTTTGGCACCTCACTTTGTCTGGGATGCCCAGCGGTTGTATAAGCACGATGGAACTCGATACGAACGGTTTGTCGATGAGCCTTGGACGGCCAATCATTGGTGGAGAATACAAGTATGTATTAATAGTACTTCAATTTAACTCTGAATCCGATCAAACTTTAATTCGAAACAGTCTGTGTTACCTGACAATGGCGTCCCTTTCGCCTTCATCCTGTATGCTGATAAGACTCGTCTATCGACATTTAGCACCGTCAAAGCATATCCTATCATTGCTCAATGCGCGAATCTACCGGTTGGCTTGAGAAACAGAAAAGGTATTGAGGGGGGACGTTTGGTTGGATGGTTACCGATCGTATGTGTTTGAATTCTTGGCTGGCGCTTTTCTCAACTCACACAGGGCGGATTTATTACAGGTCGCCGAAGACGCTCAGGAAGACCACAAGTTGGCATTTGTCAACCTTAAACGTGTGGTCTGGCATCAATCGTTCCACAAATTGCTGGAGACAATCGCTCTCCTCTCAAGGACGGGATTTTCGCACAAGTGCTTTGACAATATCACACGGGTACTTCATCCCCTCGTTCTAATTCTATCAGGTGACTACGAAGAACAGTATGTCAAACCCGTAATGTGGACCAGATTTCTCTCACACGTGGACAGGTGTGTGATGGCACTCGTAAGGAGCGTCAACTCGAAATGCCCCTGCCCCATTTGCCTGATTCCTGCCAAAAATCTTACTGATCATTCAACTGATTATCCATGCCGCACGGTGGAGGACGCTAAAGCCTGCCTCGAGCTATACAGGCAAAGCCGTACTGCCAGAGAGAAAGCGTTAAAGGATCTGAGCTTGCGGCCGGTTGAAGTGAGTTTCCCCAACCTAATCCTAATACCATAGATTTCATGTTATGATTACCATCAGAATGCATTCTGGAGTGTCAACCACTCCGAACCTCATGGCGCACTCTGCTTTGACCCCTTACATGTCGATGATATCGGTCTTTGGGGTGATCACCTATTTGGTGAGCTGAAGCGCCATCTAGAGACTCTTGGACGTGAAGCTACGAAAACAGTTGATACACAGTGAGTACAATTCTTTGTCGAATTTAAATTCTGCCAAAACTCCTAGTTACCAATTGAAGGCACGATTCCTTTCCTCCGTGGCGCAATTTTGGCCATTTCCGCAACGTAACTAACATCACATTTAGTGATGGGGGTAAGCTTCATGATATCTCAAAGGCGAGTAAGGATATTTTCCAGCTATTCTATGCCACTAACGACGTTGGACTTGCACAGCAAATTCTATACACAACTCAGAATGTACTCACTTGTCAGGCTGATCCAGCTGGTTATGTGCTCCTCCAGTGCATAGCCAGTTACCTTCGGTATCACCACTACATCCTGCTCGACGTACACACGGAACGAACTTTGGCTGAAGGTGAAGGTGAACTTCGAGTTTTTCAAGAACACCTTAATGTAAGTTATGACAATCTGGTTGGCCCATATTGATCTCGCAATGGCAGGCATATATCGGTATGACGGGTTTGAAGAACTGGAACTTTCCCAAGGCGCACGCTGCGAAGCATGCATTTCATGATATCAGGGAAAAAGGTGCCTCCCGTAACTTCTCCACTCGTCCAAATGAGTCAAAACACAGTCCTCTCAAGCGATTTTACTTGTGTCAGCCGAATGGAAAAGATATTGCTGACTAGGTACTATGTTGTTTTGTTTTTACTTTTCTCGTAACTTATTGACTCTTCTGCAGATTCTCAGGCTTGATCATAACTCATACATCTCTCAGATGATTTGTGGTCGGATATCTGAGCTACGAATACAACAACAGAACGCTCAGCTCTCGAAGTTGGAGCAGGAAGAACTTGAAGACGGCTCTGGCTCCAACGAGGCACATGAACCTCAGCAATCCTTTGATGGACACCTCCACCTCGGTGCTCCCCAAACTCCGACTACCTTCGACGCGGTGGAAGCAGAAAATATCTCCAACCACGCGTTCCATGGCTTCCGTCGCAAGTTCACTACATTCATCAACAATTTTCTTCCTGCCAACAACATTCCGCTTCCTGATAATCAGACTTGGTTACGACCTGCAGCCCATGACAAGGTCCGTTACGTAGCTTTGCTGATTTTCATGACTGACTGACATCTAGTTCTGTAGTTGCATGAACACTGTTATGTCAAAGTTCACTACGAGTCAATTGTTGATTGGAAACTTGCCACCGATCATCTACGATGCAATCCAAGCTTCTATGGTCGTGAACGGCATGACTGTGCTTTGGTTCGCACCGTAGATGAGGATCAGATAGAGAAAATCATCGTCGTCCAGCTCTTGTTCATGTTCAAGTACACTGTTACTGGTTGTACCCTCGAGCTCGCTCTTGTTCAGCCAATGGACGCCCCGACTGGACCGTGATGCAAAGTGGATCAAGATTTACATCTGAGACGTTTCCGTTCACGCCCACTTGCCTCCTCCGAATTCATTTCCCTGCAGTCCATCATCCGCGGGGCTTTGTTAGTTCAAGACTTTTCTTGTTCTGGTGATTTCTTCCTCGTTGATTACATCGACGGGAACATGTTTCTTCGTGCCCAACGACACAATGGAGTTTAAATTTATTCATCCTTACTATCTTTATTACACGGGAACTCTCCTTCCTCTTCCTCCGTCCCCTACTTCAACAGCGCCGAATGTGTTCAGCTCCTCCAGAACAAGCAGAGTGGCCTCATCCACATCATGGATGACCATGCTCGTCCGTCACACACGAAGACAGACTACACGATGGTGGAAGCCTTCAGCAAATGCTGGGGTAATCACTTGTCCTTCAAGGTCAGGGCTATCGATCGATCTGGATACTCCACCTTCATGGTCAACCATTTCAACGGGCCCGTAACCTACTTCATCTGAGGGCTTCCTGAAGCACAACCTTGACTCACTGAACCCCGACTTCATCTCACTTCTTTGTGGCTCTAGCTTCTGAATCGGTTCTCCAGATAGCGCAGAAGGGCTGGATCAATCAGCCCCTTCGCGAAAAGACTTCTCAGAAAAAGCCGTCACGACCCCAAGAACGAGGATATGATTGTCTCCACACAGCAGACGGTCAAACCCATGTGTACTCCTTCGACACGTCGTAAAGGTACCATCAAACGCATGTCAATGCCAACCCTCCACGAGGATGCACCGAACTCTTCCTTGGGTCCAACGCCATGTATAGCCAGCGAATTCAGAGCCGCTCTTGACACTTTGATCGAGACCTTATCAGAGACACAGTGTTGGTTCATCATCTGCGTAAACCCCAACGACTCTCAATTACTCAATCAGTTGGAGGGAAGGGGGTGCTTTGGAATACCGATATCTCGGCCAGTGCGCCGGTGCTGGTGTTCGCTCCAATGGTGTCCATGATGACGATGCCAACTGCTTTGAGCAGCTCAAATCGGCACTCAAGGCCGTTGGGTTGTCCAAGCAACACGTCGCCCAAACATGTCAGCTCATTGCAGCCAGGTCCATCCTCCACTTGGATAACCTCGAGTTCACCATCGACCGTGGACGTGACATGGACGTGGCTGTCGTCCGCAACGTTGATGTTCTCAATATTATCGCTGAATTTCTTGGGGTACAGCCTTCGGCACTTGAGAGCACTGTTACGTGTGGACCGGGTAGGTTCGCACATAGCCACAAGGGGGCTAGGACTAGGACGAGGACTGGGGCTTGAGGAAGGCTTCGTTATAGAGAGGCCTTTACTGGGACTGAGGGACTGAGGACCAAAGTCGATGAACAGAGAGGCAAAGTTAAGCGTAGAATTGCGGAGCTCAAAGTTAAGGAATACAGGTCGTGCTAGTGTGGCTTATATACGTTTGAGAAGCTAGCATGGACCATAACTACGAAAGGAAAAAGATAAAGAGGGATAAATGAGAAGAACAACATAGAATGCGAGAGAAACGGAAAGAACCCTGTTGAAGGGTAAGGGATGATGAGTAAAGGTGACTCAGTTGGTGAGTCAGCTATAGAAGTCCGAGGAATCGGAACGAAGGAAAGTAGACGTAATCCTGATGACAGATGAAAGGTGAAACCATGGTTTACCGTGAAGAAGTCATCAGGAAGAAAGAGAAACGAAGTTAAAAAAGAAAGACGAAGTATGAATTGAAGGAATCGTAACAAGCACGCTCTCCTACAAGACGAAGCTCATCAAGAAGGAGCTTTTAATTGCACAGTCTTTCCTGACCCTGATGGTGGCTCTGATAACCGCGACGACCTTGTAAAGACGCTTTACTCTCTCCTCTTTGCCTGGCTCAATGAATATGTTAACCAGCGCCTTTGCTGCGACGACTTTGATACATTTATCGGTCTCTTTGATCTTCCCGGCCCACAGCACATGATGAGCCGACCCAATTCCCTTGATCAGTTCTGCATCAACTTCACCAACGAGCATCTGCAGAGCTTTATCCAGAAACGCATCTTCGAGTTCCACGTCGACGAGTACCAGACAAAGGGCATCTCCCGCTTTGTTCCCTCCGTGCCATACTTTGACAATGCCGAATGTGTTCGGCTTCTCCAGAACAAGCCCGGTGGCCTCATTCACATCATGGATAACCAGGCCCGCTGGTCACACAAGAAGACGGACCACACAATGGTGGAAGCCTTTGGCAATTGCTGGGGTAACCACTTATCCTTCAAGGTTGGGGCAATCGATCGATCTAGATACTCCATATTTACAGTCAATCATTTCAATGGACCCGTGACCTACTCCTCTGAGGGCTTCCTAGAATGTAACCTTGACTCACTGAACCCTGACTTCGTCTCACTCTCCGCAGCTCTAGCATCGGTTCTCCAGACGGGGTAGAAGGAGCTGGATCAATCAATTCATTTGTCAAGGGACTTTTCTCTGGTAAAGCCATCATGACCCAACTTGAAGCACACCCCAAGAATGAAGATACCATCGTCTCCGTGCAGCAGGTGGTCAAGCTTATGCGTGCCCCATCGACGCATCATAAAGGTACCACCAAATGCATGCCAACGCTCCATGAGGATAGTGGCATCGACAAACAAGACCGAGATGACGAGGATGCACTGAGCTCTTCCTTGGGTCCAATGCCGTGTGTAGCCGGCGAATTCAGAGCTGCTCTTGAAACTTTGATCGAGACCTTATCAGAGACACAGTGTTGGTTCATCTTCAGTTGGAGGGAAGGAGTGTAAAGGGCCAGATTCAAAGCCTGGGTTTGACTGAAATTTCGAAGAGGAATGCTAACGTCTTTGAGGTGGGGTTGACTCCGGACGAGTTTTGTATTCAGTACAAGGAACCGATGATGAGAATGGGTGTTGTGAATGGCTCGGCGAGGGAGAGGGTCAAGCAGATGAGAGTTTTCTTAGGCTTGCAGGAGTTCGATATGGTGCTTGGGCAATTCAAGGTGAGTGTGCCTATTTGTCACGGACTACTCAGATTCTCATTATTTTACTTGTCATTAGTCTAAGGTCTTCTTGTCTCAGACTGTGTTCCATTCTCTGGGGGACCGTATTCACGCCCATGATGTGGAGGAGCAGAAACGAAACCGCCTCCGTGACGCAGAGGTGGAATTGATGTTCACTCGATTGGTGACCCTTATGCTCCCTATGCATCTCCAGGATTCCCCCTGGACGATTACACAGATCCACTCAACCAAGCGGCTTCCCAGGCACATGTTCCACTCATTGCAAATGCCTCCCAAATCGCCTCCATGATACAGAGGTGAAAGCGGAGATTGGTGTTTGCTCAATAGACAACCCTTACGTTGCTCCCTATGCAGATACATTCAACCAAGCATCTTCTCAAGCACACATCCTGCTCGTAGCCAATGCTTCCCCACTCCAATGTGCAGTCTCTACGACGACGAATACCAGGTCCACAACTTGTTCCATGCTGACGACCTCGATAGCCAGGAATGTTCCCTCAAACTCAAGGGTAAGTAATAGGACCCCTCTTTCGTGATATGAATGTGCCACCTGACCCCATCACTACGCGTAATGACATCTCATCACCCCATATTACTAGCTGGCAGCCTTTTGTCAGGTAATGCTCCTATTTGCCGCAGCACCTCAAACTCGTGTTCCACTGCCACTGCCGCAAAGTTCATTGCCATTCTCCATCTGGTAAACATCTAACGCACATTAGTAACCGGATAACTTCAACCCTGCATCCTAGATTTGATCGCCATGAATTCTGCATGCTAATAGGTAGGCATCCAGCCATTTCAAAATGTATAAAAGGCTGAACTGCTGTCACCGAAGAACCACAGGCCCGCAAGTACGAGTCTCTAGATTTGTCTTACACCCCGAATCGTTCCAGCTCTCATATTTGGACGCCATGCCACCTGGTACCCGCCATGCGACAGAGGAAGACTTTGCCAACGATATGAGAGGTGTCAGCGCATCAACGTCCTCCTCAGAGTGTAGCTCGAACGAGAGCAGCTCAGAGTCAGAGTCAGATCTCAAGGAGATACGTGCGGTGCTCGCCCCCTCTTCGCCAGATGCAATGCCCCAGGATCTTCGTAAGGTAGGCTGCTTTCCTTAAACCAGTTGATGTTGACATTGATTCCGTTCAGGCCCTTGAGAACACGCAGAACCTTCTCGTGGACCTGCATGGCAAGTATCGGGTCCTACTAAAATGCAATGCATTGTTGGAAGCACAGAAGAAGAAAGGTAGCAACCGTGCTCAGGGTAAACTGACAA
>JBBPJJ010000420.1:0-19884 GCA_038088635.1 Veloboletus limbatus
CCAGTCAAGACATACTAGGGAATGTAGCGAACATCAGATAATATATACCTGATCGACGCAAGCATTAGTCTCCTTCGATAACAAGCTTTGTTTTGTCAGTGTGAGGACTGACCATACATCCTACAAGGGGGTCAGCGAATTCACCTCACAACGTTTCAAAGCAACAGCTCACAGAGCCATGTATAAGCTAAGAATGAAGCAAATGAAGCTTCGAGTAAGAATGATTACCGGTCGCTTCAAGTCAGTCCAGAGATAGCCCAGTCGATCCTGCCATCGGGTGATCCCCTTCTCAGATTCTGCGCCGTGTGCATGAAGTCGCCTGCGGATGACAGGTGCATACGTCTCCCTTAGAAGAGGAATCGCAAGGATAGAAGCTGCACCACACAAGGCAACGATCACATAAAATACGTATTGAATCCCAATCGTCTCCGATATAAACCCGCCCATGATGGGTCCGATTGCTGGGCCTAAATGCAAGGATGAGTCATGAATCGCGTGGTGAAGTAGTGATTCTACCGATCAAAGGGCCAAGAGAATATAATGCCATGGCAGATGCACGGTCCTTCGCCGCGAAGAGGTCACTTACACACCCACCACCAATGGCAATTGGCGCGCTTCCAGCGAAGCCACCTACATGACTTCAGCTAGGGTCTGATGTACGGCCTGAAGTGATAACACACTGAGGAAGCGGAAAGCAATGAAAGAGCTGGTAGTTGGTGCCAGAGCACAGCCCAGGTTGAAACAGAGGGAAACTAGGTTGCTGATATGCAATACCTGATGGCCGTCAACAGCGATATATTGAAAACGATATGAGGACATACCCAAGCACGGCCATACATCTCGGAGAGGGGGCCCAAGAATAGAGGCCCGATAGCAAAGGACAGAAGAAATATACTCAGAGTTAATGCGAGAACTGTAGGGTTTGTGATACCATATCTCAAGGCAAGATCTGGAAGACCAGGGGCCATCATGGAACTGGCAAGAGGGGGGACGAACGTGTAGAATGAGACCTACGGGAATCGACTCAGAGGGAACACAGGAACAACAGGTAGATACCAACGAGAGTTGTAGTAGTCCACTTTCTCATCGGAGACCAATTGCGAGGGTTGTTGGGACCATGTTCCCAGTCATCTGTCACCTCTAGCTTTCCATCGGGGGCGGTAGACTGTTCTTGGCCTGAAAGGGGGGATACAATGAGCTCGCGAATACGTGACTTGCTACCGACATGTGTGTGGGACGATGCAACGGAGATGGTGTCCTCTGCAGTCGGCATTGCTCTTAGCGATGGGCAGACGGGAGGGGTGGGAGTAGGTGAGGAAGCATTGTCAGCGTCGGACTGTATCGGCCGTGGTCTGACGGAACATTCAGGACACGAAAGCTCGCCTGACCTTGGCGAGCTACATTTTATTTATTGCTCTGGGAATCTCCATGTCACCTGGTTATCATTATTAATACGGCGAAAACCGAAGAGTACTACACCACACTGAGTCGTCCCCCCACCGTATCCGGGTTTCGCATCAGCCTGCAGCACCGCAGAGGATGCCCCGATCATCAAGCGCTTGAATGCTCGCACTGTTTGTTCGACCTGCAGAGATAAACGGTGAGCCTAGATTGCGCTCGAGATGCACAATTCCTCGGCGTACTCTACATTCTTCATTCAATTCGACAATTAGATGAACCTTTGATGGTCCTTCCGGTGCGGCGCGACGGTACTTACTTGAATCATCGATTCCTTATTCGTGTCTTTTCGCCATTTCATTTTGAAGCTATGTACGTGATCGGGGCCCGGAGTAATTCTCCAGCCTGCCCAAGCGTGTCTGTATCTTCACAGAAGAATCGCATGTAACTCTCGTCAATGTTACAGTGCTCCTCGTAATAGAACTGCAAGGGTCAATTCGGCAATCAACGACATATCCTGGATTGACCCAGCCCGCCAACAGGAGAACCAACAAGTCCTAATAGCATGTGAACAACATGAAAAAAGAGGTGGAACATCTGACATACTTGAAGTCCAGTCCCCGACCCTACACCGGTTCGAAAACGGATAGACTTCGCTCTGGATACCCTGCAATGCAACGGGGCCAAAGAAAGGTCTTCGACTCCTTTTTTTTAAAATACCGTCCTCACTACAAACACAAAGTGCGTCAAGGGTGGATTGCTGCAGAGGGCAGAACACGATCCGAGTGCAAGAAACGACTATGTTTGACGATAGACCCCGGGCCGATTAGCCAGTTAACACGCCAGCCGGTAGCCACGAAAGTCTCTGGAAAAGAAAAGTATGGGTGTGAAGCATATCAAGGGAAATTCATTTTCGTCCCGCTCACTTCCGGCTGAGAGGACCGTGACAGTCCTATCCCACATACCAGAGATTTGCAAAGCGAATATCGTTGCAGTGGGAATCAGCAGCGGCACTGGATGGGATTTGCGCGTTACTTTGTCCGACATTACGAGCAAGTCGAATTCTTCTAAGAGAAGCCGAATATACAGAGACGCGGGTCATCTCGCAACTTTCCATCTGTAGTTAATCGACGTTGGGGATCAAACTTCTTAGAGTTCGGGAAGAGCTGCGGGTCATTGGCGATTATCCTGACAATAATGTCACCCACACTCTTTTGAGCGTACAGTGGCAGTGATCTTCTCAAATTCGTCCCTAGAGAACACCTTGCCAATTGAGTTGTGGGGAGTATTGATGACCATGATTTTCGCCCGAGGGCGACTATGAATTGATCAGAGACTGGGAGAGAGTGACTGCAATTGACACACCGCCATTCATCCAGAACGTGACGACCTCGTCGCCTTGCTCCAGGAACGCGGCGCATACACAGTAATACAGTATTGACCTAGCAGGGATTGTCGCAGTAGATAGACAATATATCGAAGACGACGCCTTCATGAGCACCACTGGTGACTATAATCTGGGTTTCGACAACAAGGGACCTGTTGAGGGATAATCTCGATGGCTTGGCGCAAGCGTATGCGTCCTCTTAGATGAGTAGTGGTTGGGCAAAGTCTGCTTGACGCGTTGACAATCCATGAGGGAAGGAATAGGATCAGAGCGGGTACGGTCAAAGTCGGGCTTGAGGAGATCGGACGAGCACTGTGAGGCCGTGCGAAAGATTGAACAAATACCCAATACACCCCCTTGAATGGGGTACAGTACTATAGTGATTGCATTCTAAAGTAGTAGAATCGAATGACTCGTACAAGTATATATGAATCCCTCGCGACGATCCATTCCTTATCCAAATGTCCGATCCCAACCGCAAACGGTGACGAGGTCGAGGCAGGTAGGTTAAATGACCACAAACACCAAGCAGCAGCCCGCCCGCATAACTCATGAACGAGGTCTCGGGCTACCCGATAGAGTCAGGATCTGTGCAGCTGCCATTACTGCCCAGCGTATGATTAATCCTCGGTCGCGAATAGTCTCATACGTCTAGGACGAAGATCGATCAATTGCTCAGTGAGCTTCGTGCGCGACTGCGTTCGCCATAGTAGTCAATCCATATGGGGAACGGAATGCCAATGACAATGGCAGGTCCTGCAAGCAGCAAGTTCCCACCGCCATAGCCCAGCTTGGCGCACATTTGTTCTCCGGATGATGGAAAAAGAAACCCAAGGAATGAGTGGAACACCGCTGAGATAGTCAGTCAAAAACCCCATTCAGTAAGTCGAAAGGCGGAGATAAACGCACAGAAGCCGCGCTCGAAGGATACGTGAAGGCATCGACGGGGTACAGTTGCATCGGGAGGCTGTAGTATCCCCCGATATTGGGACACGCGCTCAATTACTGCAGGGACACTGGTAAACCAGATCAGTAACTTACAGAGCCGACTGAGAATAGACTAGCAGATGAAATTTCGAGTAAGAAAAATTAACGGTCGCTTCAAGATAACCCAGTCGACCCTGTCCTTGAATAGTGGTGATCCCCTTCTCAAATTCTGCACCGTGTGCATGAAGTCGCCTGCGGATGACAGGTGCGTCACACAAGGCAACGATCACATAAAATGCGTATTGAATCCCAATCGTCTCTGGAATAAACCCGCCCATGATGGGTCCAATTGCCTAGATCCAGGGGTGAGTCATAGATATTGTAGTGAAGTAGTGAGTCTACCGATCAAAGGGCCAAGGGAATATACAGATGTACGGTCCTTCGTCGCGAAGAGGTCACTTACACACCCACCACCAATGGCAATTGGCGCGCTTCCAGCGAAGCCACCTACATGGCTTCAGCTGGGGTCTGATGTACAGCCTGAAGTGATAACGCAATGAGGAAGCGGAAAGCAATGAAAGAGTTGGTAGTTGGTGCCAGAGCACAGCCCGGGTTGAAACAGAGGGAAACTAGGTTGCTGATGTGCAATACCTGAGGCCTGATGGCTATCAGCAGCGATGTATCGAAAACGATGTAAGAACATACCTGAGCACGACCATAAATCTCGGAAGGTGGACGCGAGAATAAAAGGCCGATAGCAGCGAACAGAAGGAAAATAGTGCGAGAGCTGTAGGGTTTATGATACCGTATCTCAGGAAGACCGGGAGTCATCATGGAACTGGCGAGAGGGAGGATGAATGTATAGAAGCCTATGGGAATCGATTTAGATCACACTAGCACGGGAACGAGACGCAAATACCAACGAGGGTTGTAGCAGCTCACTTTCTCATCGAAGACCAAATTGCAAGGGTTGCCAGGACTATGTTCCCAAGGACGGTGGGCTTTTCTTGACCTGGAAGGGGGGATACCATGTTGAGATCGCAGGTATGTGACTCGCTGCCGACGTCTGTGCGGGACGGAGAGACGGTGCCAGAGTTCCTTGCGGCCGGTATTGCTCTGCACGGTGCGGATGATGGGTAGGTAGTTGGTGAGGAAGAACCGTAAGCGTCCGTTTTAATGACGCGTTGACCCTGTTGTCTGACTGAGCACTCATGGCATTCACTGACGAAAACTCGCTTCCCACTCGAACCGTTGTGTATTTGTGTATTTCCATGGAAATTTCATGTGGTACTTGATCATCAACATCAAAAGTCTAGCGAAAACCAGAAATCACTACACCACACTGTATCGCGCCGACACCGTGCTCGGGTTTCGCATCTCAGCTTGCAACGCTGCGGCGGATGCCTCAATCAGCAAGCGCTTAATTTCTCGCACTGCCTGCTCGACCTGCAGAAATGAACGGTGAGCCAATATTGCGCTGGAGATGTACAGTTCGTCAACGCACTCTATATTCTTCATTCGATTCGACAAGTAGATGAAGCTTCGGTGGTCCTTCCGGCGGCGGCTCCTTGCCTGATTCATAGTAAATGCCTGCTCGCACATGGAAATTCAGTCCTGATATAATGCACCCCCCTAATGCCACTCACCCTTGTTCGTAACCGATGCCCCCGTCATATCGATGAGCTAAAACGAAGATATCAGTAGGGGTTGATCATGACTCCGGCGGACACGTACCTGAACCATCGTTTCTTTATTCGTGACTCGCCATCTCGCTTTTTGAGGGTAGTCATTGATGGGTATGATCGCGTGGAAGTCCGTAGAGTCCGGATTCACCTTTCTCCCTCCGCTTTCTTCGTGCTGGATCTGAGATTGAAGAACAAGTTTCATGGCTTTTAGCTGAGCATTGAGCTTGGAAACCACACTGAGCGCTTGTTTCTGAGCTGGTGTGTCCTTGCCTGCACGATTGGCGGCCTCTTGGGCCGTTTTAATTTGAGCTTGTACCTTCTCCTCTTCCTTTGCATGGGCAAGCCGCCGCGCGGCGGCCGCAGCTCCTGGAATACCTAGCATACCCTTGGACGAGTCTGGCGCAGGGCCACGTCTGATCTCTACCTTGAAATTGCCGAAAGTCATGTCGTCACCAGCAGTAGCACTAGTCGATGCCTTCTGAGTCTCTTCTGCCTTCTCCTCTTCCGGCTCGCCATACGCTTTACGCTCGGCACGATCTTTGGCCTCTCGCTCCTTGTCGAGTCGGTCTAGACCCTTTCCACCAAAACCAGATCCGGCTACTTGCGCTTTCCCAGTCTTGACCTTCTCCAAGAAGCCTGTGCAAACATCGCCAGTCAACAACATGAGAGACAGAGTGGAACAAGCGTACCATTGGCAAGTTCCTCGAGTTCTTTGGGTGTCGCTGCATTGCTAGCTTTCAAGGCGCGATAGATGTCGACCGAATACCTCTCTTGCTCGGGGGTGATGAACGTGACGCACGTTCCCTTGTTTCCAGCACGTCCTGTCCTACCGGCACGATGGACATAGTCCTCCATGTGATTGGGTGCATCAAAATTTATGACGAGTTTGAGCTGCTTAACATCCAATCCACGAGCAGCAACGGATGTGGCAATGACGATGGGAACTACCCCAGACTTGAAATCGGCAATAGTAGAGTCACGGTCTACCTGGTCTTTGCCTCCGTGGAGAGACATACATAGATATCCCTTTCGCATAAGGTCACGCAATAAATTATCAGCAGCTTCTTGTCGATCCACGAAGATAAGCGTCCTGCATTCGGGATCTTCGTTGTACATCTGTCCGAGGATTTCCAGTAGTCGGTTGAATTTGGTTTCCTCCGCCCGAACTTCCACAAGCTGCTCGATTTCTGGAGCAACGACTGAGCGACCCCCAACTGTGACTTCGAGAGGTTTCTGCAAGATCTTTCGGGCAAGAGAGTCCATTTGCTTCGGAAAGGTTGCTGAGAAGAGGACAGTTTGTCGGTCTGGTCGAATGTTGTTGACAATTTTCATCACCTGCGGTTCAAAACCCATGTCAAACATTCTGTCTGCTTCATCAAGCACGACATAAGTAACCCGCTTCAGGTTTGTTACACGACCAGAGTTGGCCGTCAAAAGGTCTATCATGCGTCCCGGGGTGCAGACAATTATTTCTGCGCCCTTCTTAAGCTCAGCAATCTGGTCTTTGATCGGAGAACCGCCGTATGCACAGACAGCCTAGAAAATGACAAAAATCAAAATGTGAAAGAGTGGAAAAGATACACCCTACGCACCCGCAAGTTCATTACTCTCAAAAATGGTTTACACTCCCGGTGAATTTGCACAGCAAGCTCACGCGTGGGCGTCATAACTATGGCCAGAGGCCCTTCCATTTGTTCAAGTGATCGTTGGTCTTTGATATGTCGGAAGAGAGGTAGAAGGAATGCGATCGTTTTGCCAGAGCCTGTCTTCGCAACCCCGATAACGTCTCTTCCTGACATGATCGCGGGTATAGCCTGCGCCTGGATGGCAGTAGGTGCAGTGTAGTTAAGTCTTTTGATAACATCCAAACTGTGCAAGATAAGTCATGGATACTGGTAAGGCAAACAACTGCGTACCAGCTAGCAGGAAGGCCAAAGTGGCTCCATTTTGTAACGGGCCGAGGACAATCGACACCACGAATTTTGATACCATCCAGCTCGAGTCGTAAGAGATCAGCTTCTTCGTCTGTCATGGCAGCAATGTCTGGAGGCGGGGCGTAGAATTCCTTCCTGAAAGGCTCGTACTTTACGCGAGAGTGGTCAACGGCGGCAATGTCCTTCTTCTTTGCTTTCTTGGCGGCCAACGCAAGAATGTCCTCTGGGTTCAATTCGGTAGCATCAAGTTCATCCTCGACAACCGGCTCGACGACCTTTTCACTGCCTTCTTCAACCATGGGTTCGTCAAGGCGAACGCGAGAAACGCCGCTGCCGCTCAGTTTCAGTATGTCTTCCGCGTTCACTTTCTTCACCTCCTCTTTGACACCACTCATGAAGGCATCAAGGGGGTCAATCTCCTCGTCCTCTTCCATAGTGTCTGCAGCCTTGTTCTTTAGTGCCTGGTCCATTCGGTTTGCTTCCTCGTCGTCGTCGTCCACTTCAAGGTCACCCACACTGGCTTCACCATCAGCCATAGTCATATCGACAGCAGGCATATCACCGAGAGTCTCTAGCTTGCGCTTGGTCTCCACGGAATCGTCCATCACTGCTGCCGCAGCTTTCGACGCTCTCAAAACTTCCGGCTTTAATGGAAGGCCTTTCAGGCCAAGGCCAGTCAACGCTGCGCGGTTTAATGATGCCCCAGGTTTCGCGGGCGTTGGAGCCGGAGGTGCTACAGGGCAAGATCAAGTGATGTGAAATCTTACCAAAGTAAACAATGCAGTGTGACGAAGACTAACCTGGTGCAGACTTGCCAGCAAGGGCCATAGCCTTCGCTTTCGCTTCGTCAAGTGCCTTCTTGGCTTCCCGCTCCTTCTTCCAAGCTTCCAGTTTTGCCCGCTTAGCCTTCAACTTCTGGTCTTCTGGTGCTGGAGGAGGTGTGAGTGCAGCTTCGGAAGTGGACTTTATTGTAACCGGGGAGAGAGGTCGACGATCACGATCCCTACGATCAGGTGAGCGGGAGGACCGCCTGTCGTCACGGCGTTCATCTCTTCTGTCACCCCGATGCGCGTCCCTCCGTCGGTCATCACGGTAGCGATCGTCCCGGTAGCGTTCTCTGTCTCTGTCTCTTGCCCTGTCTCTGTCTCTGTCTCTGTCTCTCTCCCTGTCTCTTTCCCTGTCCCTGTCCCTGTCCCTATCTCTGTCCCTATCTCTGTCTCTGTCCCTGTCCCTGTCCCTGTCCCTGTCGCGGTCTCTGTCCCTCTCGTCGTCGTATCTCCTGCTAGGTCTTTGGGTATTCCGCCTAGTCGGCGAAGGGGACCGAGGTGAACGATGAGAAGGTCTTACCCTTTTATTTGAGCTGTCTGGAGAATACGATCTCTCCCTGCGTGCCATGAAAAGGAAATGAGCGAAACGCGGATAGACTTGAAAGTGGTGTCAATGAAAAAGGTGTTGTTTGACCTTGTTAGGATCGCAAGTGGTTGACTAAGCCATGATCTTACGTAAATTCGAGGCTGCATCACCTTAGCCTTTCGCCATGGCGAGCAACATCCTGGATCCAGCTGCACTCGCGACGCAGCTCATCGCGCGCCTCCCAGCGTCTAACAAACGCTTGTTTTCTGCTCATGATGGGATCGCAGCTCTCGTTCATACTATATTCGCTACGCTCGGGTTTCGCCTGATTGCGATTGATGACACTTCGTCCGCGAGAACTTTCCAAGACAATGTCTTGCCCGAAGACTGGAACACCAATGGAATTACAGACCATACTTTGAGATATAAACACGAGCAGAGCAGCCTTGAGTTTCTGGTGAAAGTGGTGAGACTCGGCCAACGAACTCTGATTAACGCCACCGCCCTCGAAGTACGCTGTTGTCATCCCTGCTTGTGTCCTCCTTGATGTTGTTTCAGAGCGATAAATCTGCGTCCTTGGATATATCTACCAACGACTTTACATCGCCCTCGTTCTATCCCTATGATGCCTCCAAGCTGGATGCACAGCCCATTGTCCACGGTTTCATATCCTCGAATCGTATTGCGGATTTTGTGTCACAACTGAAGCTCAAGATCATACAAAAGCTTGTACCAGGACTTAGGAAGGATGGTTATGTGGAAGGTACCGAAGAGGTTTCCGCAAGTGCGACGACGTCCGCCAATCCTCCACAAGCTGCTGGTCCTCCTCGTCCAAGAGCCACCACACCACCTTTCCCCGAGGACATCCCCGGTTTTCCCAATCCACGCCCATACAACCCGTTTGAGATCGGAAGAAATGATCTTGATCCCTTCGGGGCTGACAGATTTTCGCCTCCATCACTGTTTCCTCCTCACGGAAGAGATGGTATGTATGTCGGTCCAGACCATCCTATCTTCGGCTCCCGGGGACGCAGGCCGAATAACCTCAGGGGGCCCTGGGGTGGTGATGGGTACCTACCTCCAATGGGGGCACCCCGTGGTGCCCGTTTCGACCCAATTGGACCAGACCCCAACTACCCATTGAGACCCACATTTGGAGGACGGCCCCGTGGTGGAGGGTTAGGCTCGCGGGAACCTGACAATGATGAATTCATGCCCCCCGGAGCGGTGCGCATCTTGCATTGCCCATTTGACCCAACGCTAAATGGGCAGTTCCCAGGGTGATATGTTCATGTAAAAACTCTGCTCCATGATGAGGAGCGAATCGGCTGTATGAACTGTATTTCTGTACTCTTAGTTGAGGCTAGTGAACCCCGAGGCTCGTTGGCTGTGTGCGTGTGGTTCAGACCGTCCGACCGAAAGCGGTAACCTCTAGTCGATGGTATAAAGGGTTAAAGATTCGTAGTCTACTACTGCCTAATAAACCCCCTTCACAGCATGGGTCCTACGAGAGCCAGCAGCCCGCAGTCTCCAACCTCTCCAACTCGCACTAAAAAGATGGCACCCGTCCCACCGGGCTTCAGGGCAACTCCGAAGCCAAAGTCAAAACCCATTGCAGAGATGTCCGCGAGGGAGTTGCACGACCAGCACGATCGCAACGAAAGACTACTTTCTTCACCGTAGGTATATTTGCCTGTATGCACCGACCTTGTCCCGTCGTGACTACTTCGAACTGCCACGGACTGACTGTACACGTTCCTTTACTTCAGGACCGTTTCTACTTCTTCCCTTGTGCACCGGCTCTCCGCCGAGCAGACAGCCATAGTAGCCCGACTATTAGAGCTTGAAGGCATCGAAGAAATTCGCAACGGTATTAAGAATACGAATCTCAGCTCAGACGAGATAATGCATGTCGACATGCAACCCGAGCCTCGCGTCATCGATGCGAAACGACGGGCATTGTCCCGATATGTATGCCCATGCAACTGTGCGACTTGACACAGCGGCTCATCTTCGTCACGCCAGGCCCCGTTATCATCTAACAACACGAACCACCAGGTTGGATCTCTCAGTCTCCAAGAGGCAGTGGAGCTAGAACAGCGTGCACATGCCATTGACTTGGAGAGGCAACAACGTTCAGATGACAGGAGAAGACGCATCGGCTTGCCTGTCAAAGGGGAAATACTATCCAGGCAGGAAATGGATGCTCGTATATGGGCGTTCATGTTTGTATTCCCTCGCACCTATTTTTGTAATCAACCTAAGGAGACTTCTAGGAATTATAAACCGACCGACTCTGACCTTGAGGATATGGACGAGGATGATTCAGAAGATGACGACCCTTCGACTTGGTTTGAGGATGATCAGGATGACGGGATCAAGGGCCAAGACATCGTCCCCCCAGATGCGGAGGAATTGTTAAATGTGATACGAGTGGACGGGAGTCGGATACGTTACAGTACTTTTTACGAACCGCGAGACGGTGACTGACGGTAGTATGTATTCATAACTTGTATTGTATGTTTATGCACAGGTCGTCAGTGGGAATGTGCGTGACGAGAAACCACCATCGTGGTATCGGTACTGTCCCCAAATCCACCGGTCATCAGCGTGTATGAACAGGACAGCTGCGGCCGCGCAGCAACCAAGATGATAAGCATGCTGGAGAATTGACATAAATTGTATCTTCTTCAAAGGTACAAGTAGTACTCACCGTTGTGGAAACTACAGAAGCAGCTCAGCCGTGCAACTAGGCAACCCTTTGTGAATTCTTCAAGACAGATGACGCCTATGTGACATGGTTGTCTGAGAAACACAAGAAGCAGCTGCGGAAGGACTCACATTCAACCCCGACCAAGGTACTATCAGTTGGGAGTTCGTACACAAGATACTTAACTGTCTGAGGGGAAGAATGAGCCCCACCGTCCAGACAGCTCTTCACATGGGCTTCCTGATCCCCCGGACGTTCGAAAGCCGAAAGATTAGTTCCACAAACAGGGCAGCTGCGGGAACTGAGTCAACCACCAACTATAGAAGGGTATCGCAGCTTACTCTGCAAGGTCACTTAATTGCGAGCTAGAGTTCTGTCGCGTGAGCTGACCGGGTGCCATCAACCTCCCGCGATCAACCACGATGCGCTCCACGGCAGAAGATCCTCTTGCGGCGGTACTCGCATTGCGTTGATCGAAGCAGGATTGGCAAACACGTTGAGAGGAGGAGGATGCAGTAGTTACAGGAGAAATTGGATCTTGTACGATCTCAGATGGCTCGAGGAGGACTCTGTGACACGAGCATCGATCGCAGAATATACGACCGCATCTTCGACAGTGCTACAAATAAAAGTTGGGCAATAGCCGTTCATAATGACTTCGAGGCACTTACATGCTGGTAAAATCCAACGAGATAGACGACTCTTTAGGACTCAGTGATATTAGCTGAGAATGAAACTTACTCTTCTCAGGATAAAACTAAAGCGGCGCTGGCAATCGTTGCAAGCCTGTACTGCATCATCCCGTTCCCACTGTGCAAGGGGTGAAAGTGTAGTCGGCTGCCGCATCGAAACGGCCATCTTTTGAGGAGCCTCATGAGTGGGGACTCGGAACTCGGGTGCTTGAGATAAGTCGGGCGTAAGATCTCGAGTGATCACAGGGCGGGAAGAGTGCCCGGTTGATCCGGATCTGACAGAAGGCGAATGGATCGTAAGAGAAGAATACCCTGGATAGTGGAAAACTTCATCTTCGTCGTCGTCGTCGTCATCGTCATCGTCACCGTCATCATCATTGAATTCATCATCCGAGCCAGAGCCCATCAGACCTTGAGCGCTTGCGGAAAGTCTACGTCGTTCTAGCGCTCTGCTGTATGCATTTAACAAGACCTCAGCTTGTATCTTCCGTTCCCTGTCGTCGTCACCTATTAAACTTGTAAGCAAGACTAAATGTCTACTAGGAACAACTTACTCAAAATTCCCTGTCGTAGTTCACTAGTGGCCCGTTCAAGTTTAGCAATAGCGCGACGGGTTTCAACAATAGATCGAGCTTCGTCGTTACTCTCTGACCGGTTTCCAACGAGATAGCGTGCACGTGCCACATAGTCTTGTGCAGAAGATAGGCGGTTGGGACGCATTGCCCCCAACTCTTGCCCCTCTTCGCCTCCACCTGCACTCTCGCCATCGTTGACGTGCGGGACCAGAGATCCGTCGTGGGCGAGATCGTACATCGCACCGTCAGGTTCCATGAAGGGGAGAGGGGGGAAAAGTCTACGACGCATGACACGGACCCAGCGTCTACGACGTACCCATGTGTTCGTGTACGAAGATACGTAAGAGGAGGAACCGCTACTGCTGATGCGCTCGTAGTTTCGTGACGGAGAAGACAGACCGGGCGTCACGACGCCGGTTCTAGACAAACGCCGCATAAGCTGTGACGGGGGTTCGGATAACCAGGCGTCATCTGGAGCGCTGAAACTCTGCGCATATTGCCAGCCACCATCAGGGCCAACTCTAGGGTGGGTATCATCAATAACCCAGTCGGATCTGTTAATTGATTGCTTTATATGAATATACAAACCAGAAACTTAGATACTTACAACCAAAAGTAACTTCGCTCTGCGCCTTCTGATATGGGAGTGTCCCGGCGAGAAGTGTTCGGTAATACATATGGATCGGATGCGAGAGGAAGCTGTATATCACTACGCCATGATGCCACCAGTTTTGCCCCCGTGTCTTCATCTGGAGAGGGAAGCTTCAATTCGAAAGGTGCAGGACGGCCACGTCTTCCAAGTCCAGATGTGGAAAACTTGGGCCGTCCCCCCGAGACTGCAAGGGTCTTCAAACGAGTATCAAGACGTTGATTCTCGTACAGGACCAAAGGCACCGTGGTGTGGACACACAACACATTGTATGATACAGTTGCGCCGCGCCACCGTTCCACCTCGGCTTTTTGCAAGACCTGACGGAGTACATGAGACAACAACGCATAAAAGTTACCTGCGCTATACCTCGCAAATCCACACTTCAAACACGGAAGCGGCGATATCATACGCAGTCTCGCCCCAGTTATTTCGTACCAGCGGGTCTGCAGCTTGTTTCGACAACAAATACATTACAACCGGAAGATGCCCTTTCGAAGCCGCATTCACTATGGAGAGAGTCATTAGGAATAAGAGGGACGTAAGAGGGAAGGGACCTACTGAGGGGAGTCCATCCTCCTCTATTGCGAAGATCAACACCGCGCACCGTGCTTATCTCATTCGCGGCACCGCCGCTTTCACAGAGCCATCGTACAACGTCAAGGTACCCCTGGAATAATGGTGAGGAGTACCCTGAGAACCGATTAAAAGATAGATCACCTTTGAACAAGCATTATGGAGGGCGGTCCATCCATCTGCATCACGTGCATGAATATCCGCTTTATTCGCCAACAAATACCGGATGATCGACATGTGACCATTCAAAGCGGCTTTGTGTAGAGCAGTCTGCACAAGGGATAAGGAAGGATACACTAAGCGAGCGAAGAAGTATATACCTCGCCTTCGCGGTCTTCCAAGTGTGGCATCGCACCGCAGTCTTCAATGACTGGTGAGACACGATTAAAAAGGGATATGTAAGGTTGAAACCAAGTACTCACGCCACTCGACAATGTCGAGATATCCACGACTTGCAGCAGCATGAAGTGGGGTGAAACCGGTACGTGAAGAAGGGTCATTTGCTAATGCGAATGCCTCGAGATCGCCACCCTGGAGCGCAGTGGCGAACAACTTTTTCAGTAGAACGAGGTCACCTTGAGAAGCTGCAGCAGACAAGGCCTCGAGCTGGGCAGGTGATGGATGGGATGGAGCCTGTGCTCGAGGTGGATACGAAAGTAAGCTTGAAGTGTCAAGTAGAGTAGTTGACTCGACGGCGGAATCCTGAGGCAGAAGGGAGTGTTCTGGTGAATCGTCGGATACTATCAGAAAATCTTGATGTGCTGTGGTATCCACGGAATTGTCAGGGTAGACGAACTCGTCCTCTTCTTCTTGTTCGACGTGGTGTTTGTCACGGGCCATGTCGTCGTGTGCGGGATACGTGAAAACCTCCTCCTCGTCACTCTCAGCTGGAGAAGCGACATCGGTTGGAGTCGTGTCCGAGAGCCCGGACCTGTTAGTTTCAGTGAGAAGAGAAGGGTTGGCGTATGCGAAGGACGTACTCGTCGATGGGACCCAGAAGATGTTTAGCCATGGACTCGAACAAAACGCCAAAGTCGGAAAGAGCGTGAAGAATTGGCAGCACGGGAATAAACTACCAAATACAGACACAGACTCGGACGACCTTGAACGTGCTGCACGCAGAGCATAGTAGAAGTTCGGGTGATCTCCTCCTCGTTCCATGCCAGTCAGTCGAACAGAAGTGAGAATGCAAAAATGTAGTGTTAATTTAAAAAATGTATGGAAGCTGTCGAGGTCGCTTGACCCACTAAATGTCACTCGTCGCGCTCGTTCGAGGCTACTTTTATTCCCTCACCACTCGGAAAGCGTCGCGTCGTGCTCATCCGAACTCTTCACTTTCGACAATGTCCGCACCTGCACCCAACGGCAATCGCTCCAATCTCATCCCCTTCTCATCTCGTCTCTTCGAGGGGCGCGCCTTGGTCCAGGATGTGTGGTCAATCTTCAAGTACGTTCACGTCAACCCATTCACCCCCCCCTCTCCTTATCTACCCTCCCCAGCGCCGCAAATCTCCCTGCACACTGCATCAATCTTGGTCAGGGATACATGAATTTCCCCCCTCCTTCATGGATTATCGACGCTGCAGATCAGGCGCTCAAGCAGACACTGCCCAACCACTACTCTCATCCAAAGGGACGCATACGCTTGCGTCAGGCCATCAAGAATTTCTACGAGGCTTCCTTCAACCGGTCTCTCGATGTGGAAACCGAAATTATAGTCACCAGTGGTGCTAATGAAGGTGCAGTCTTCAACTTATTGTCTACCAACTGTACTCAATCCCTGCCAGGTCAATACTCTGTATTCGCGGCGTTCTTAGAACAAGGTGACGAGGTCATCATGTTCGAACCTTTCTTCGATCAATACCTTCCTTCGGTCACCTTTAACGGTGGAAAACCCGTTTATGTGCCATTGCACCCTAACCTGGTCGGCGACAGACCGAACAGCAGCGACTGGCAGATCGACTTTGATGAACTGCGGTGTGTTACATGCGCTCCGCTCTTTCCCGGTCTCTAACCAATTCATAGCCGCGCAATTACCCCTCGGGCCAAAATAATCATCATCAATACTCCCCACAACCCGATTGGCAAGGTATTCTCTAGGGAAGAACTCGAGAAGATCGCTGCCATCGCGGAAGAGTTCAACTTACTTGTCATGTCGGACGAAGTGGTGCGCAAATTTCATCTGATGCCGCTCTTCATTGATCAATTTTCCACTCCAAGTACGACTGCCTTGTGTATGAAGGAAGGGAACATATTCGCTTTGCGACTCTCCCTGGCATGTGGGACAGGACTGTTACGGTCCTCTCAGCCGGAAGTGAGCGGGAACAAAATAAATGACCATTGACATGCTTTATATTCATACTTATTCTCCCCAGAGGCCTTCGCGGCCACCGGCTGGCGCGTTGGCTGGCTGATCGGCTCAGAGTCTATCATCAAACCCACTCTCGCCGCTTGCACTCGGATCGTGTTCTGCACCAATTCACCCTTACAAGAGGCTGCTGCTGGCGGGCTCGAACAAGCTCGATCTCGTAAATTCTTTGAAAAGCAGGTTGCGGAGTACCAGGAGAGGCGTGACGTTCTACTCTCTGCGTTCGACAGGATCGGCCTGAAGTATAGTCTGCCAGAGGGCACATACTTTGTGCTTGTGGTGAGGATTGTAATAAAAAGAGTCAAGGGCCCTTGACTATGTTGCATTGCAGGATATTTCCAGAGTGAGGTTTCCAGAAGACTACCCGTTCCCGCAATCTGTACAGGGTCGAGGAAAGGACTTCAAGTCTGTCACAGATTCCCCTCTACTCATTGTTGCTCATGTCTCTGTCAGGGCTTGTTGGTTCATGGCCATGGAGATTGGCGTCTCTTCCATTCCTGTCAGCGAGGTGAGTCAACCACTGGACAACTCGTCATTGATTGCCGAGTTGATCTTTGCAGTTCTATTGTGAGGAACACTGTAATATTGGCGAGAGTTATGCCCGCTTCTCCTTCTGTAAAGATATAGACACGCTCAGGCAGGCCGGAGAACGGCTCCAGGCCTTGACCAAGTATATTTCTTAGACGAGTGGCCCACAATCATCCAGTAGAATTGACAGTTTGTATGTACCACTTGTATAGTATTTCAGCGAAACGGAACTCGGAAGGGTTCTGGAAAGAGCACTGCAGCGCTTAAGCCTATCAAGATTTTTGGCCTTGGTGAAATAATCCCTTCCATCACGTCCATGCAAAACCGTCGGATCGGGATAATTATTATTATGTCAAGATTTCTGCGAACTCTCGGATAGCTTCAGAGTCCCCGCCTGTAGGTGTATTTCTGGACTGATGGCATGTATGCATGTGGTCCAACATTTATGTACTTGGGCTAGTGAATCTGCCCTGACACCCTGCTATAAATGTGTGCTGCTTGATGGCATCGTGTGTGGAATATGCCAACTGACATGCACGAATCCCAGCTAATTACGCTCAAGGCCGTCGACAATGCGGGACAATGCCTCGCCTATAGATGTATCCGGACGAAGGTCATAGTAGGTCGGGTTCTTCATCATCCGCCGAGCAAGGAACGTAAAGGAGAGTGCATCAACCCCATCCTGTTTGTTGCGGATAGTTCCATCTTTTCTCCTTTCCTGATACCACTTTTCCAAGACCTCCGTTTCCAGCAGTTGCGACTCCAATGGCAATCCATCTTCATTGAGGAATTTGTTAAACATCTCCACGGCTTCCGCCGGACAGAACAGCACAAAGTGTCCGGCCCCATTGTGTCGGACAGCACGGCTTTGCATCTGCACAACCTCCACGATCGAATAGTCCATCAGACGTTGTTCAGACTTGCTAAGATCGCCTTGTATATACTGAGTACCCATGACCACAACGACGTCCACGTGTACAGGAAGACTCCAGCAGGCCTCACGCGGAGCTATCAGGAGTCTAATAAATCCATCTGCGAAGAGCTCGAGAACCAGATTGCGATCTGATTTTGAGATTCCGTGATGAAACACCCCAACGCCTCTTGACACGAAGTTGACCAGTGTTGCATCTTGCAGCCTCGCGAGGTAGCCTTCGACATGAACCTGGGAAAAAGACTCTCGGAGAAATGCTCCCTCGGAGAACGAGGCCAGCGCGCATTGGGTGATCAGGTCTTGTGCTACACTTTGGCAGTGTCTGCGAGAGGGAACAAACACGATGCCAGAATCACCTGTGTGGATGCCCCGGATAGCTGTATAGACAGGTTTGGCGAGTGCCTTGAGAAGCGCACCAGAGTGCGGGATTGTGTATGGTTGGATGGAGCACGTCAGTGGTTGCTCACGATCCCTCGGTAGGAAGCTGTGGAGTCCCATCGACTCGACACCCAACCATGACGCCAGGTCCGTGGGGTCAATGAGTGATCTCGTGAGACCGATACTGCGACTTGGAAAACGATCCATTGCGTGTTTCATGTGGGCGATACCAAGTTCGTAGGAAGTGTCCATCTGATCTAGGTTCTCGTACAGAATGACTTCTGGATGACTCAGAATTGGGGTTACACCGGTGAGGTTAAGGCTTTCGAGGAGATCCATTGCGGTGGTCACCTTTATCAGTTTGCCGTTGGGTAGGCTGAACAAATTGGTGCCGGTTGAGTACTCGAGACCAACGTCCATGCGACGTGATACAAAGCGCAGCTCTGACATCGTTTTTGTCGCTGCATTGCCGTTCGGGACAACGATAAGGGCCCAAGAAGGTGACGTTGACTTGAGCAGTGTGGTCCTACAGGTTGTTATATTACTGGCCAGGAAACGTGGGATGTCTTCGTACCAACGTACCAAATGACTGTGTGTGCCAGGAAGGACTTCCCACAAGTCGGGGGGGCCGCAATCAGGATGTTCAGCTTTGTGTTCATGAAAGTCCAGAATACCTGGGTCTGGATGGCATTGAATTCGCGAAAGTGAGAATGAAGATTGTCATGCAGCACGGGAAGGCGTATCGAAGAAAGAGGGAGGAAACCGACATCCACCCGTTGTATATGAGAATGGCAAGCAGACGGTAAGGATATACCGTCCAATGGTACGACTAGTTCACAATCCGCTCCTAACCACTTGTCGGAGACGAGTCGAATAGTAACTGATGGCACTAGGGTATCCGCGGATATTGAGATCGAGAACTCGACATCTAGAGAATTTGTTGATTCTCGAAAGAAAATCTGTGTCAGCTGAAGTATTGTATTCTCTTCGTGGTCTTCGACCCATAACCAAAATGGCTCGACATATCCATGCACTTTGGTGTTCCAGTCGAAAATACGGATCACTGTGACTATAACCTTCAAGATATCAGGGCCAAGTGGACGTAAGGCATAGGCTAGCTCGAGAGAAGGAAACTGCTTTGCAGCGGTGAGTAATGCTCGACCTTGGTATTCGTTTAACCGGATAAGGTCTCCTAGTTCGGCGGCCGTCATTGTAGCAAGCTCTGCAGGGTGGTACTCCTTGCGCGAGTCGTCGAGGCCATATAGGACCTCCGCCTTCAAGTGCAATTGTCTTAACGGCTCTTCATAAGGCCACATGCGTTTTTCAACGGCTTTGCTCATTCCCATAAGTGTGGTTGTCGCATTGGCCCATTTTCGGCTGATGGCAATTTCCAGTAGAGCCCGCACAATACGGCCACCATTCTGAGCCACGTATGCGGTGTCTGACACCAAGGCGAAGTCTTGAACGGGAAGTCTGGAGATGAAACTTTGCAGAAGTATATTGACTTTGCCCTGGCTGGTGTCGGTCCCCCCCTGCACTACAATTCACTCCCTTGAACACCAGAAGAGTATGCCTACTTACCTGAACCTCGCAAGGGATGAGTGCCATTAACTGTTCCAGCTCCTTAGTCTCTGACTCTCTGATTTGAATTTGATCAAACTAGGACAGAGAACCACCGCTATATCACGACGTGTAAATCTCTGAAGAATGACATACCTCTGTGCTCTTACTGAGCGTATTCATAATATCCGCTTCAGTCATGTGAGGCCTGAATAGCGTCCGAAAGACCTCAA
>JBBPJJ010000422.1:0-19862 GCA_038088635.1 Veloboletus limbatus
GGATACGGTACCGTCGGTACATTGTTCGTTTGTGTTTTCCTGACCTGTTAATATTCAATCAAATCATTAATACGTCATAACGCCGGAATTGAGATCAAGTAGGTGCTTACCAGGACACGAAGCCCACTCGCTAATAGTAGCATTTCTGATATGCACTTCGCCGGAAGGATGCTGATAGCCCAAGCTCCTGCTAGGCATAATTGGAATGGGATCATTCTTGTTATTGATATGCGTGACATTGAGGTTGGCATCGACGTAGTTTGCAAAGGCTTGGTTGCCAACACGCGGAAGACCGTACAGGATGGATTGAAATTTTGTCCCATTGGGGAGGTGAGCATGAAGGTAAACCGAATCGAGGAGAGCGGTCGCAGCACCTGCGTACATCGGGCAGTGATGTGATAACATGAGAACGCCAACCGAGACCCGCTGATCGCAGAGGATCGACATGACTCACCGAGGGAGTGACCAACCATCGTCACAGAGTTGGTTCCATACTGGGAAAAGGCCGATTGAACAGAAGAAAGGATGTCTGATGCCGTCCTGTTGAGGCGGAGGATCAGGATTCGTAAACCAAACACGATTCTGGATACAGACTGGGATTGGGAATTCCGGAAACCTTGGTGCACCTCAACGTTAGCGGAGATCCCAGGAAAGAGCGATGCATTTAGTCCGCCCAGAAAGGCGTTCGCATCGGTGACGAGGGACTGACTGTCAGGTTACACAATCATTCGCTAAGCATCAAGGACTGGTGGATGTGACAGACATTTTAGATAAGTCAGTTCCTTGGTGTGCCACGACGACCGTTTTCAGACTTGAGTCGTATCCAACAAACCCTGTGAAATATGAGTTGCTTCTTCTCAACCGGAGATTGGAAGTCTGATCTGGATCTCACAGTTCGGGGAAGAATTATTGCCTCCACCAGACGCAACTAGTTTAAAGTCGGGATTGCTAGCACAGTTAGCTACACAGGGGAGGATGCCAAGCTTAGAAAATGAATCGATAAATAGAGAGCGTAGCGATTTACCTCCACAATTCCATGATTTGATCACAGAGGCATTACAATATGCGGCACCGGCGAAGTGAGTGTATGGGGTGAAGGCGTCAATCCCAGAAGCTGATAGCTCGGTGATGGATTGCCTTGAGAACAGGGTAGGGGAAGCCTGCACAGCAGCGATCCCAAGAAGAGCAGAAATGAAGAAAGAAGTCATGGTGGCTGCCAGCAGTAGAACACACAGGTTGGGAATTAAAAGAGGGTTGAAGAATGAAGATGGGTGATTGGGTCCTGCATGACCTCCACTTTATAGTTCTTGTTACGGACTCTATTGAAAGGATTCGTGTTCAACGCCCAATCAACTGTTGACTGACATGATGATGGATCGCGCGAGCCTCGACGTAGAAGATCCGGATGTACGCTGGTTGCTATCACGAGGCAAATTGGTCATGATCGAACGCTTCTGACTTGTGAATCCTCAAACGTTCGGCTCGAAGCGTGCCAAGAATCATATGTGAGCAAGGCTGATTTACAACTTGGGCTATGCTTGCCAAGTTATAGGGAGAGGCCTTCCGATCAATTGATGGTGAATTACACGCATACCTAGTAATTCAACGCTGAAACGCCAATGGACTAGTATGCGTTCAGTCTTCATCAACTTTCGAGCCCCTGAAGTTTGGCCACGAATACCATGGTTCAGATCCGGAACGCATGACTTGTTACTGGTGCTACTTTGGATCCTTAGTACGACGTCCTTTTGAGGAAGCCTACTCGTCCAGAACGGCTTCTTGGAGGTTTTTTGCAAGTTCTTTTGCGGCAGTGATGTCGGCGGAAGACACGTTACTAAGTACTGATGCATTGATTGATGGCATGCCGCGCATGTCAAGGGTCGTCAAGGCTGCTGTAGCAAATTGTGAGCTAGTCCAAGGCCCTGATAGATGGTAACATTACGACTACGGTCACTTGCAGATGGCCTACTTCACAAAATTTGCGCCATAAGGACACATTCCACCCAACAGAAGCGGCCGTGGAGCCCCAAGTGATATGTGCTGATGATAAATCATTAGTCTGGTCCGCATCGTGGTTCTTTGGATCTTGAAGGGTACATTTTCTGCCAACTGCATTATACATGTTAGTCTGATCTCCGCCTCCCGCGATGTGTGGAGAAGAGGGACGAACTCGACGCGATGATGCAACTGCAGAAATTCTTACGCAGACAATGTTCACAACGTTCAGCCTCAACGTTTGAATTTGAATTTGAACTCTCACCGACATACTCGCATGCACTTACAGTCGAAACATCGAGCCTAGCAGGGTCTCACGTGTATCAAGTCGTTTTGAAGTCCTTGATGATACTTCCGTTCCATTCACACGCAGTGCCACGATGTTCAATGAACCCGCTGACACCTTTGCATCAGCACATCGACGACGACTTAGTACCTGGCCAATCACCATCCAAAAAGACAATCGAGCGATGGATTGGAAACAAAAAAGAAAAAATGTCGTCGATCTCTATTTCACTGGCTGCAATCAATTTCCCTACGCTTCTGTGGCAAAGGAGCCGTCGTCGTCCTCTATTTTTCTGGCTGTGTTCTATTTCTGAAAGGCTGATTCTGCGCTTCTGTGACTTGCGTTTCAAAAATATGCGATCTGTTTGCGAGACTGTGCTGATACTCATGCTCAATATCTAGGACGTCTTGGTGACTGTCATTGTACACTATGCATGACAATATCGTATTCACGAGCAGTAATGCACATCCATGGCGGGAGTCGAGGATTAGCGACTCCGCTCACCGCTACGATTCATTGTATTAGCCGACAATGAACTCATCTACAAAATCATGATGTGCTAGTAATATCTTTGTGAAATGTACCATACACTCAGAGCGGGAAAAGAAGCGAGAACGCAAGATGGTGATGGCCAATTTTGAGCTCTCTATCCAAGATCTTCTGCATCATTCGCTTCATGCGTCTACTCCTCGTCTTCGAACCGTAGTATCTGCGCGTCCTCGTCGATAGGCAGATCTCGGTAGCCATTGCGTGACCGGTATCCCATAACAAAGAGATCCAGCCTGGATGCAACATATTCGTACGCAATACCCGCCAATCCAATCAGGAACCAAGGCACGGAAGCCAGGGTATCAAGAACGCCTGAACTTGAACTCCTGTACCCACTCGAGTAGTCACCAGGAAGGCGAATCGTTCTGTGGAGTTCACGCAAGTGTCAGTAAGCCATCCGTCTAACTGTACATCCACGAAAGGAACCTACCCTCTGGTGAGCCCACTCTTCTTGTACCACCACCACGCGACGAGTGCCGTGATTGCGAAGGGAAACAAGAGTACCATGATCCAGAAGAGTGCACTGTGACCCCGGATACCAGGACAAAGATGTTGTGTTCCACGGTCAAGTCGCTGACCTCCTTCACAGCTCGAGTAGGTGACTTTGCGGTACGCGGTTCGTTCATACCAATACTCTTCGTCACCGCGGCAAGAGTCGTCACTATCGAGTGGCGTAGTCCCCGGAACTGGCACGCAGTTCCCTTCGTCATTCTTCACGTAGTTGAATTCACTGTGGAAAGTTGTCGTACGGTAAGTGAAATGATTTGTAGGCGGTCCGACTCACCACTCAAAGTCATCTGCACCACAGGCACAGTTGTTGACAACCTTGTGCATTGTTAACGCTTCCTTTCCAACAATGCAGTTAGCGTCGCGCTTTCGACGCTGATAAAGTGTCTACAGTAGCCGATTATGATTGCACTGAAACACAAAAGATATGGGCATACCTGACGGCCGAACAAACACGCTTCTGTTCTTCCTTCACTAGGACTCCATAATTCGAAGTCATCATGAGCTGGGTCTTCTTGGTTCAACTTGCCTAAGACAAAGCCCCGTAAGTCTACCGCGGAGACAACCCCTAAATGTGGACCTACATTGTCGGTGAGTCAAAGATGAAAAGTCGATGTGCACGATTGTCGATAGCGAGGAGCCTGGAGCATGCCCAAGAAGTATGAACTTCCTGCTGGTATCTTCGGGGACCGTGATGATCGTATTGATCCTCAACTTCTCATTACCAAACTTGTACTCTCGCCATGAGATACCCTCGTCCGTCGTGAACAAGACGTGGTCCGTCGGTTCTTCGTCATTGACGATCAAAATTATTGAGCCGGAGTCGCCAAATTCCCAGAGATAGGCATTCTTGTGAACTTCTTCCCAAGTGAAACCACCATCGCGGGAAAGGAAGGTATCGCTCTCAGTGTAGGGAGCGAGCACTTGACCTACGTTCCCAACCGCCATGACGACACCAACGACGCTCGGGCTGCTATATGTTGCCCGCGCATCTCTACGCTCTGTGAACCCATGCACGTGAAGGGAACAACTCTATAGAAATAAATCTCATGATCAACTAGGAGAACGAACGCAACGTACAGTCGTCGAACAGGGATATGCCTTGCCCTGGGAATCGAGCTCTGGTGGTACAAGGGGCTTCCAAGTGCCACCTATACATTTGTCCATTCATGTGCCCATTTCTGGTTGACACCCGAAACACTCACCATCATTATGCGTAATCCTCGTTTGGAGTACCTTTCTCCCTGTCAGAGTTGCCTCTGCAGGGTTCGCCACGACGTTGACCAATGCTATTCCATCCAGCCCAGCAAACTTTTCGAAATCAGCAAATCCAACCTCGTTCCTGTTCACGTTCTCTATAGACAGTCCAAAGTAAGTTCCATTGGAGTTGGACTTCAGGATGTTACCCCAGAAGGGGTTCGGCCATTCGGACATAGTCATATGCAAGAAGATCGAGTCAGTGCTTGATTCAAGCACAGTATATGCCTACGTGTCATCGTTGATAAGTGAATGAACCCGGGCGAGGAGACTTGGACATACATGTGCGTCGGGGTGCATGCCAGGCGGGAACTTTCCAGGCGCGAACGTCAGTCCATCGAGCGAAACTTGAAGTTCCAAGGCATTCCTCGTAGGAAGATACTTTCCAAACGTGAATCCGTGCAAACGCAAGCACTTTGATAAATTTCACTAACTCACCTCCGCCACGATAAGGTATTCTGAGAACTTTGTAAACCCGACGACATGCTCAAACAGTTTTGTTCGCTTTCCATAATAATCCCTGCCCGAGATGAGTTGCAGTGCATTGTCATTGCCAAATAACCGCTGAGAGCCTTGCTTGTTTTGGTAAGACTCGCAAAGAATCTGGTTTGGGTCGACGAGGAGTTCTTTGTCACGGGCCCAGTCACAGTTAAGAACATAGTCTTCGATGAATTGCCAGTTCCGTCCATGATTGTGCGAATATTGGGCTTGTGCGCGGCAGTTCTGTGCACCATCATCGCAGCCAACATCACCGATCCAAATAAGGCGATCGGAAAGAGGTTGGAACCGAAGTGTCGCCACACCGAATGTGTTCGGACGCGACGGTGCGTTTTGCATGTGCCAATGCCGACCACCGTCTGTTGTGTAAAAGAACTTTGAAGATTCCGTGATGAGATATGCTCGTTCGTTCGTATGGGTGTGCATGAAGAACCCCAGAAAGCGTTCCCCAGGAGACCTTTGTTCCCAAGTGAACCCCTCGTTGCTCGACTGCCAGATCGTGCCATCTTCCAATAAGACGAGAACAGTCTTTTACACTTTACTTCAGCGACGAGCACAACACACAGCTTGACATCCACTCACGCTCGAATCCTTGAAAAACTGGTATTGAACAACCTTGGCATTGAACTGATGCTAAACTCGGGGTCAGCAAGGGATCGACACGACCCAGCTGAACGACCTACAATCTGGTTGGTAATTTCACCCTCCAGGGGTTCAGCTACATTTGCATACAAGGCATATTAGCTCCACCGGTTCGACTTATCAACCAAGAGCACGACGTACCTTGCCAACACATTTTCTTCACGGGGTCGTCTTTCTTTTCACCCTGGCCCGGATCACACATATTACCCGCTATCAGCCTATACCCAGACGAACCCATGTACGTTTCATCCAGCCGGCCAGTGGTACACAGAGTGCTCGGGATACGCTCAAGTCCGGCTGGAACACACTCGTCGCCGCTCCGAACGTAATTGTAATCACTAGGGTAGTCATTCGTGACCAAGGACGCAGACCATCAGCGAATGCCACCTACCACTCATAATCATGGTCTTGGCAAGGACATCGCTCTTCGTGGACAACAGGCTCGTGGAACTTATCGCCGATGTAGCAGTCCGCATCCGCTTTGCGGCGGTTATACCATTGCTGAGGTTACATCGGTAAGCGTGTTCCGCTGAATGTGCTTGTGGAACTAACCTTGACACCCATTAAACACTCCGTATCGGGCTGTGCACGCGCATGCCATTTCTCAAAGTCATCCTCTCCACACTTGCGGGGTTGCATGCCAGTAAAATCGAGATGTATCACAGCATAGCGACCATCGCCTTCCCTCTGATCTTTTCGCGAGAGCTGGGCAAGGAGAATGAACTTTTGGGATGTCACGTCACTGACGGTGGTGAGTGCTTTTGCGCGTACGCTGACACCGGGGTCAAACGACTTCCTAACACGGGAGTCAGCTGAATATACAAAGGTCATAACATCGACGCACCAAGTAAGTCCGAAATCGAGAGAATAGCTCACAGTATCAGTCATCTCCTCGTCGTTTACGGCCACGATGATGCTGCCTGTGTCACCAAACTCATACATATGGGCCTCTCTTCGGACCACACGCCACGTCAGCCCAGCGTCTGTACTCAGAAAGGTATCACACTCTTCGTAAGGGGAGAGGTGCTTCCCAATGGAGCCGACACCCATAACGAGGCCCGGAGCAGTGGAAGAGAAAATGGGTCCAAAGTTGTGGGGGTCGGTGACGGAATGCAAGTGGAGTGAACAATCCTCGAGGTTAGAAGGGTCGCATGAGACCTGCTTGCCATCGATATTTGTTGATGGTGCGCGAATGGGAGCCCAACTGCTGCCTTTCGAAATGTCAAGCGGGGTATCACGAACTAGGTCACTATGACCTACCGTCATTGAAAGTGATCATTGATCTCAGCTTTTTGGGGGCATTCGTCCTCTCCACGTCCTGAGCGTTCAACACTATATTCGCAATACCAACTCCGGCAACCCCATGTATGTTCTCGTAGTCCACGTATCCACCCATATTACGATTCGTAGCTTCAAGGCTCTCCACAAAGTAAGTTCCGTTCGAATTGCTTACGAACAACGTCCCAATCGTGCTTTGGTCTTGAAGTAAAACGTCCACGGCTAGGGAGTGTATAGTGGACTCGACGATGGTGTATGCATTTTGGCGTAGACGTGCTTGGGATGCATGCGGGAACTGTGCCTTGGCCCACTCCTTTGTATCCACCGTCACATAGAGCTGCATGTCACCGTCGTTACCAGCCGTCGCATCCTTTAATGCAACAACTGCGAACTTGGACACAATTGCAAACGCTACAATGCCCTTGGCATTCTTTCCTATTCCAAGGTCCTCGATGTCGACAGTGTTGAAAAAGTCGGAAGAGGAGTAGAGTCGGGATGACGAAAGCGAGTGGGTGGTTCCGGTGCTAGACGAGTCATATGCGACACAGTATATTAAGTTCTCATGAGCACTGTGCTTGAAGTCCTTGGAACTGTGCGCGAACTGACAGGTTGACGTGTCTTTTAAGAGTTCCTTCGGTGTCGAGGAAAACCCTTCGGTGGTATAATACGTCTAAAGATGGATGAGCGAACACAACGGAGATGGACATGTGCAAACACTCACCACGTCAGAGCAGATGTTGTTCCAGCCCACCCGGTCGCAAATAGTACCCTGGTACAGTATGTGATCCCATTTGTCAGAGTGGAAAGAAAGTGGCTTTGCTGTATAGCTGAGAGGAGCAGGAACTTCGAATGAGCGCCAAGTCCTGCCACGATCCTCAGTGCGGTAATGAATCATTCCACTGGTCAATGCGAATGCCTGGATGGAGTAGCGTGACGATGGGATTAACGAAAAGCTGCTGAAAGATACTACCTACATATCGGTTATCGAAAGGATGTGGTATGACCATAGAGACTGTGCCACCCGGAATATCTTCTGGCTTGTTCCAGGACCTGCCCTCGTCCTGTGAGACATAAAGATCACCAACGACTATATCGTGATAAACGACACTCTGCGGTGAAATGGAACGTTACTTTAAGGTAAATACGCATGAACACGAACGCACTGAAGTGTCTTCGAAAAAGAACAATCTGCCCGGCAAGTTGTCGAAGTGAGTTATGCTAATTTGTGGCTCTTGCGCCGTGGTAAATCCGATGTATACCAGAAAAGCGAGCGCTGCCCACAGTAAAGCAGCGGTCCTACGATGGAGTGCCATGGTGGACGGGTTGTGTGAGAGTGTGTCCGCAGTTACTAAGGGTGTGTAATTCGGGCTGCAGGCAGTGCCTGTCTTGGGCAAAGAGGAGGCTGCGCAACTGGACTAAGTTGGCACGCCAGCTACCCGAGTTTGCTTCGTTGCACACAATCTGCTAATTAGCAATCATTAACCCTACATCCTGATGTCAGAGTCTATTCGCCTGAGAAAAGCTAAGTTCGCAGTTCTCAGTTCTATCGTCCTTAGTAAGATGATATGCGTCGGCACACCGTGACCATCGGTCTGATCTCTCAGAAACTCGCTGCTACCCGAGTGATGACTGGATGACACAGCGAAGACGATTGATTACTGGCAGCGGTCCCGGCTCGTAGCAATTCGGACGTGCGATTTGATTGTTGATGCCGGCCGGCGGGTCTGTTGGGCTCCATAATACTTCATGTTGGGTACGTCGTCGTTTGGATGTTTAGGTAGTATCTTGCTCAGGTCCTGTAACTAGTCCACATATCGTCCGCGATACTGAATGGTAACCATTCAGTATATCTGCCTTTTGCTGCAACGGCTATTCGCGGCGGTCTGGCTGCTTACACTGGCATCTTGTCGAACCATGGGCCTTTCCGCCTGACTACCTGCGTTCCAGCGCTCACCCATGCCCTGACGGGTATGTTGCCCCCCATTCCTTGACGAGCCCCTCGCAAGCGCTACGAGTGCCAAAATGGCGTACGCTCCCAGTGGGTCGGGGAGGTCGCGTGACAGTTCCAATGTTGCTGAACAGCGAGGAGGAGGCATGATCGATTGATCGCTGGTGCACTCGTTACTGTCTTGGGCTCACAGGAAATTCTGGGCCTGGATTCATATACTCCTCGATTTGTGCTGTCCACCCGTGGAAGGTGATGCCGAGCTACCTTCTTCGTGCTCTGAAATTGACATTCGACTACTGCAGCGGACAAGCGGACGAGACTACAGTAGACAAAAACATCGTGAGAATGCCTACGGTAATACGACTCGTTGTTCATCGATGCATCAACCCCAGGCATGCCTTGAAGAGTCATAAGTTTTCGTTCCTTCACGCTGTACCACGCCTGTCTTATCCTTTCACGAACTAGGACAGACGCGAATTTCGAGGCAAGCCGCAATATCAGAAGTATTGTGATATCTATTGTGGTATAATGAACTAGTATACAGTCGTTCTCTGCCTGTTATGTATACAAAGTGACTCTAGTCCTTGTACTAATTCTCTATTGTTAGTGAGAAAGACTACTTTCTCAGTAAGCAGCTTCTGCCATCCTTCATCTCGGGAGTTTTTATACAACAGGAAGCAAAAGTACTGTTCCCCTTTGCGGAGTGTACCTTCATCTGGGCTACCCGTCCAGCTATAGTCGACCACGCCGACTGCCGTTCTGGTATCAACTCCAATACGTGGAGCCAAGTATTGGGGATGAAGCAAGATAACTTCACTTATAGAAGCCGAGTGCCCAAGTGCGGTGGGTTTGTAGCTTGCTCCCTCCGATGGCAAGCTGATATCCAGGACGACGACTCTAATGCGAAGTTGATCAGGATCGATAGACAAGGAGCGATCTCCGCACAAACGATAGTGATGGTGGGGTAGAATTGAGTCGTTGATCACGATGTTGTTCCCCAAAGCCCACCGGAGAGGGTGGTATCCCAGGATGGTCCTTGGAGCAGGGTCCTGCCCATGCAAAGACGTCGCACTCCCCGGATTTAGGGATGACGTCGATCATCAATCTGTTGAAAGCCTTCTCTCCTTCCCCGTAAACAACAGGGATACGGGAATCGCAGATGGCCATCAGGGAATATGCCCTGTCCTCGACCGTGGTTGTCTCCCGTCTCGATGCCCAAGATAGCTTGTCCCTGATTCTGTCCGGGCCAGGCCAAAAGGTACGCAAATCGTCGATGGGAATCCCAGACGCCTCTGAAAGTGACACAAGAAATACCCCATCTGCCTTGTCGTTCTCAATATCATCATTGTTCAGGGCCTTCCATCCCACTCCGTAGAACTTCATCCTCATGGGGGCAAGTATTTCCGTCAATGTAAATCCCCTATAGAACCACTTGTCATGACCCATATCCGACTGGTCAGAAGCTGTCGCAAGGTATGCGATACATACGTGAGCGTTGCGGTACCAGTCGAACAAAGACTGGGCTGCCAACTGCCGATCCACGTTCCTCGTGTAGTCGACGCAAACCATATCGGCCCACGCGAACCGGCACCTGAACGAATCTCTTGCGATATCACAGAATCGCTGTAACTTGTGCCAGCCAGAACCGGTGCGCGGAGCGTCCGAGATCATGTCATGATATTTGAACTCAGGATCCGAGCGAAGCCATGTATGTGATAGGGTGGCGTACTTGACGACGCCCTTCACCATCGTTTTAATCACGTCTTCTCTGCGTTGATTTGCATAGGACGTGTGTCGTTCAATGTCTGCTTCTCCGATCGACTCGATCGTGGACCGATACGCTGTTTTGATTCCGTCGATGCCTACGAGGCACCAACGCTCGAGGTCGATGAGTCGAGAAGGGATATTTTTCACTGTGGTGTAATCCTCGAATACGTCGAGAACTTCGGGAACGGTCATAGATATTACAACCTGGCTAACCTGGTGCATCATGATGGATTAGTTATGGCTGATGAACACTAACAAGGAAGGATAGGCTCGTACTGCTAGTGCCCACTGGGAAACTCGTAACCGTATACTCGACTAATTTTTCCTTCACAAGACTCCCACTGCTTTTTTCGGGGCCCGGTGTTCCCTTCCACTTGTTGTGGTTTCGTCCGCTTAGTGCCACCGGGAGTTGATCGAGCATGGTACAGTAATCATTGTCATGAAGGTGCTTTACTACTAACATGAATCGGTCACAACTCGACGGTCTGCTAAAGGTACCACACGACGGTCTACACCCTTCCCAACCATCAAAGTCGGATGTTACTGATATCTTCTACGACCACGTCTTCAACTATATGCCTGCGCATCTTCTGTATATCGACACCTCGGGCGTACGCTTGATCCACCGTGAAGACTTGCACCAAATATTCAAACCGGAACATGCCACCGAAGAAGAGATCGCCTCGTCCATGGCCACATTACCCAATCGTTCCAGAGACGAAGTGATCAAAAATCTAGTTGCGCAAAAACTCAAGTATGCCATACTCTCGCATCGTTGGCTGTTAGAAGGAGAGCCAACCTTCCAGACGATAATGGAGAGAGGTATCATTGGGGACGCTCCGGGATATGAGAAGCTGAGGAAATTCTGCCTTGCGGCGGAGGCTCTCGGTTATAAGCTTGCATGGGCCGACACGTGCTGCATCGATAAAGCCAGCAGTGCAGAGCTTGACGAAGCCATCCGTTCCATGTTCAAGTGGTATCGCAACTCGGCTGTGTGCATCGTCCTTCTCGCCAAGGCGATGCCGGTGCCGGCAGGGTCACTGGACAATATCCGAAACGACCCCTGGTTTACGAGAGGATGGACGCTGCAAGAGTTGCTCGCACCAACGAGAATCAAGTTCTACAGTGCGGACTGGTTGCCGTTGAGCGATTTCCCCAACGACAAGGAAAACACCGACATCATGCACATCGTCTCCGAAATCACAGGCATCGACCGTCGCAACCTCCGCTACTTTAGCCCGGGTCTCCTCAACGTGAGAGAGAAGATGCTTTGGGCATCCTCTCGAAAAACGACCCGCGTCGAGGACGTGGCATATTCCCTCCTGGGCATCTTCGACACCAGCATGCCCATCGCATATGGAGAAGGAAAGCGGGCCTTTCGCCGTCTCATGGAAGTGATCGTCAGCGATTGTCGCGAATGGCAGATATTTGCGTGGGCCGGACCCCATTCTCCATATGCTGCTTCATTCCCCGAGTCACCTTCCGGCTATCGCGCGTTGACCAACACGACTGCCTCGCTTGTCATGTACCCGGGTCGTCTCGTGCATCGACCGTGGGACCTCGGTTACCCTTTCTATACGATGACGAAGAAAGGACTCGAGTTGGAGGTTCTCTTGGTGGAGATGATGCTGCATATCCACCGAGAATCAGTCGAGGGGACCACCGACGAGCGCCTTACGCTAAGCCCCGGCGAGGAGAACAAGAGATTCTTTGAAAATATCCAGGTTATATGTGACACCCGATTTCTACTCTTTTCCCAGTGGGCGGTCGGCATCATCAATTATCAAACTGACGGGACGGGTGACCGAGAAGGAATGGCGGAACTGGAGGCAGGGAGGGATTACGTTTGTTTTTTTCTTGGTACCGGAATCTATAGCCCGTACAGAAAATGGGAAAAGGTTGAGACGAAAGAGGTCGTAACAATTCGTACCAAAGAGGTTCTGAGGAGACGTGTGACGACCGTGTGGCTATAATCAAACATAGATCAGAAATGCGTATACTCCTACACGATACATATATACATATATATATAGTGATGTAAAGAATGAGGGAAAGTGGATCAGTGGCCGCGCAGCGCCATGGGGGCCCAACGCAAAATCGAACACGCAGTGTTCCGGCGTCAAATACCCACTCGACTCAGATAGCTACATCCTCGCCCAATTTCACTTCCAGAAAATCTGGCCCCACCGTACTACCTGGACCACTGATAACCAAGACACCTTAAAACCGGCCGCCCGTTCATTGACACATACATACGACCAGTGTTACCGCGACGTACCTCGATTATTCCTATTTTCTGTGCCGATCCCACCAAGCGCGCCGAGTCCAGCGCCCTCCATTGGTACGGCATACCTCAGGTTCGTACTGCCAACCGTCAACGTCGGAGCTGAACTCGCGACACGCCACGACCCAAGTCCGGGAAAGGCGAACGCATGGGCAGGGCGCTTCTCGTCCGTTCGAGACGCGTCGTCCCATAAATCGATCTCTGCTGGGTGTCGAACAACCTTGCCTGCCCATACGGTGGCAAAGACGACGCCAAACACGGCGAGCATGGTGTTTACGAATATAATCTCGTTCACGATGAGTACGTTGACATGACGATAGACGACGATGAGCTGTGCGATGGAAAATAGAGACGGAATGATAAAGTTTGAGAGTGCGATTCGAGAGAGGGTGCGCATGCGCTGAGCGAACGTCACTGTAACAAATGTTAGGCAGACCGTAGGGTGCTCGGTGAAAACTATCCATTTACTTCTGCTTGGATGAATGTTACTTGTGACCCCTTGTCTATTTCCCCGGTCACGGATGGCCCAAAGGAACGCCAGCGATGCATACCTGCAAACCATGAAAATCAAGTGGAGGATCAGTCAAACAGCTCTCACGCATTGTCAACCACCTGAGCAGACCATTCGATTTTCAGGTATGGCGACGTCGCCCACACGATGTCAAGGTTTTCAGCACCTTGAGGACCATGTGCAGCATCCGCCAGTACTTTGATGAAGATAATCATGTTAGTGAGGCGACCAATCTTAAGCAGGACCGGGAGGGTCGTCAAGGTGACAAAACGTGTCAGACCAAGGTGACTGAGTGGGTAAACGGAGGTGAGGCGTATGAGTAATGTGAGGTCGACAATTATGGATTGAAAGGCGCCAATGATTCCAATGGCAATATTCAGCTAGGTAGGAAATTCATGAGAGGAGGTCCGTCACGAAGGAGTAATTGAAAGCGCAGCGCACCGACGGGGGCCATGGATTTTGAAGGGACAACATGGAGTGAATCTGCAACCATGAGTTAGTGACTGCGTACGTTCTGCTACCTTTTCCTGGGTGCTCAGCTCACTGAAAGCGCGTCAATCATAACACCCCCTATGAAAGCGAGGACGATGACTACCACATTGAGGATAAAGATAGGCCGTCGGCGGCTCTGCGGGGTGGAGAAGTAGAACAATGCAACGAAGAGAGGTAAGAGAAGCACCAAGAAAGTGTGTCCGATCATGATGGTATTTATCCAGGGACGTATGATGGCACTGAGGTCCGGTGCTGGTGCAGGGGATGTGGTCGTAGTATTCGCAGACATGGTTCAGGTATCAAGTGTGGTGAACGACCTTTCACGAGCTTGGGGATGGGAATATGGTGGTGGGAGAGACCAGCGGGCAGGAAAACAAAGTGGCGCAGAAACACTTCAGGGTTGCTTTTGTGGTCGAATCTACAACGGGAGGATTGCGGTGGACCAAGATCCAACAATTAGTGCTGGCTTAACGGTTCAACCATACGCCACCCAGCCAAGTCATGTTTTATATGATCTAGTTTTCCACCCCCTAGATCGACCCAGATTTGCCCAGGGTATAAGAGGAACAACGAATCATACGGCAGGGTCAACATTGAGATAATAATGGGCGCAACTCAGGGCGAAGGCAACCTCTGGATCCGATCAATCAAGGTGACGGGTCTAATGCCAATCCCCGCACCGTTATGACCCTTGGCGGTGTTGGTTCGATTATCAATCAACACTGTGATGCGGCGGTCGCGGCTGCCAATGACAGCGACACGATGAACTGTAAGATTCCGAACAAAGTGTGAATTTGTTATTTGAGGTGCACCTTGCAATAGATACAGTAGTATTGTTTCGTGAGATTCTGATCCCGAAATTAGGTCTGTTTTGGGAGACTGATCACTAGTATTCCGAGCACGCGCTGGATCAGTAACATGTCGCTCACATCGACCCTCGTGGCGCCCAGCTTTTCTAAGGAGGCTGGCAGTGGCAAACGACTGCCGGTGGGAAAGTGCCAAGTGTGACATATAACATGTGACCTATGATGAGGCTGCGGCCTTTTAGTGGCAAATGCTCGGCTGAGTCCGCTTATTTTAGGAATAGTGCGCTCCTTCAGCGCACAGCAAGTGCCTAGGTGGGCGTAAATGATGTTTGTTTAACCCAGTGCACTCTGAATGGCGCTCCATGCAATGGCGATAAGATGGCGAGGTAGCATATGCACACACGATCGACATCGATTCCGGATTCTTCCCAAGTTGCTTCATTTACGAGACACCATTTGAAAAATGAGATATTTGATCCTAAAGCAGAACGTGCGTGTCAGCACGGTATTTGCTGGTGATCAGTGGACATTCCTGTGAAATGTATAATTAATTTTTTTTTTTGATACCGGTATCGACCTAATCCTGTCTTGCCTTACATTTCTTGAGATTTAGAGAATTTACCATTAGCGCAAATCTACGTTACCAACGTTTCCCAAACTGTCCAGGGCGAAATGGCCCCTTTAGCACCACGGGAGGAGACGGCACTCTGACTTCCTACTCATTGTTTGACACTTATATAGGCTCTTTCTCCCCATTGAAGCTCGCATCTTTGACGTGCAACACATCTCTGGATGCTTGGTCTCATGCACCGTCCCCCTTGCCTCTTGGAATGCCCAAACACGTCTCGTACCTGGCGCCGTGGTTCCATATCATGAACCGGCGCTTCTGTATGCGCCCAAGCGAGGTTCGCAACGGCAGAAGATGTATGCAGTTCTACGTGATCCATGTAGAAAGTGATGGAATGGAATTCGTTGCTGCAATCATCTGAAAAGTGTAAATTGATGTGGGGTGCGAGGGAGGATGGGGATTTGATGGTTGAGAGGAATGATTCGTTATTGATGAATGGTTTATCCCGGCGAACATGAATGCGACGAGGCTATGGCATACCGGAGTTGGGCATCGTGTACCTCACACTATCAGCGATCGTAATCGTCGATGACGACGATCTCGTACGGTGAGCACGACTGCGAAGCTCTGCACGTATGGCTGCATCACGGGATTCATAACAATCCCACACATTAGAACTTGGTCCATTGCGTCCGCGGAGGACGCCTTACACCCATGTGCTCGCACGCAATCGGGCATTGCGCACAGAGGGAGAAGTGTTATACAAGTCATGGGTCGCATCGGGGCGGTACAACTTGACGAGCTTGTAATCCTGTCGTTGAGTGTATCCCGACCGACACGATCGAACATGGGTAGTCAACTCACATCGTGTCTTTATCTCGTGCGGTGTCGAGTCCGTGCCAGGAGGGGATGCGCTAGCATGGCGGATGTACGGACACTGTATCCTCATGGACGCAGCGCTGCTGGAATAGCTGGCAGTTCACATGCACACGTAACTTGACCGGAACATCTTCCATTCACCGGCGAATCCGTTCTCAAATTAGTTTGACCCACTTTTGGGCGTCCAACAATAGCCGCACTCGAAACGCTGAGCGGCGACCTGGACATCGCATCCCGTTTTCTGGTAGATCAAGTGTGCGCTCGAACAGCCACACCTCCCACCAGCCAACAAGCACAAGGACGCAGCTCGGATTCAGTCATCACGCGTCACGCATAGTCATGCCCGGGGATGCTTGGTGACGGAGTAGCTAATGGGAGGGTCATGCACCCATGCACCGAAGGTTTACATACGTCGGAGAAGATGCGGAAGATGCTCGAGGACACGACGTGGTTTCCAGCTTGGAGACTTTGAAAGACGCGTAGCGGGTGCGAAAACGAGCGCTTCTGCGGGTGGCAATTGGGGCCCTAGTAGATAATTTCTCGATGAATTGCCCGCGGGAACCAGGTACCCAGTTTCAAAGACGCTACCCAGAATTCCCACTTCGGCGTGTAGATGAATCATCGTCGACGGCAGTGTGACATTGAGTATCGCCTGTGGTCTAGGTACCCGGGAAATCGAATACTGCGCGGTGAGCGAGGGCTCGTCAAATCCAATGTTGAAGAGTATCGAGCGCCGAACAGCTCTCAAAGTGGGGTGTTCGCTCGTGATCAATCTGGCTGAAAATAGGTTCATTGTGGTAGGTAAAGGTGATCGATCTGGCTGAGAATAGGTTTATCGTGTTAGGTAATGCGGTCTCTCAACGATCGAACGTGCCCCTCTCTTTGGTGGGTGCTCTTGCTCACACATACGGCTAAGTCATCTCGGGAAGCTGAACGGTACGTCATCCAACCGTGTAGATGTTTCGTCCTCTTCAAGGTTCCCTCCTACTTTCGTGTCCTGCTGAGACGGCCAGAGCAGCGATCAAACCCAATCCTTCATTGGCAACTAACGGGATCCGCTGCAAAGGATGCCTATATGCTCCCGCATGATGCACGAAGACGTGCTGTACACCTCATAGTCCGCAACGACTCGACATACCGTTTCCAAGTGTTCTCGGGGGAGTCAAGCATGGCTTTGCCATCCGTGGAAGTGCAGAGCCTGAGTGCTTCTCTTGCGTACTGCTTGAACGCGTGGAGCGGTTTCCTCTTGTATGTTGGTCGAAAAAGTGTGTGCTCGCAGAATCAAGGAGTGGTTGTCTCGATCTGCAGCATGACCTCAGGGAGATGTAGAACCATCTGGACCGGTCAATCGGCTAAAAAGCAGTTGGATTAGAAACGAAGCTAAGAGAGGAATGGTGTTGAAGTGAGCTGCCCATGACTACACTACTCAAAATGGCGAGACCAGGTCTAGTCTATATTGACCAGCAATCCACCAATATCTGATAATCTTGATCATCAAGAGAGGTTGTGGTATCTCACTAAATGTTCAGAATGAGCAGACGTTCAATGTCTCGGTTGACGTATTTACAATAACTGTATTCGGGTATAAAAGAACGTCGGGTACACAGGGCTACAGCGTAGCTTATGTGGAAAAAGTGTTTTTCCTGTGTGGACAAGCTCAGACTTGAGTTAACTAACTCGACATAGGTCATGACCTACGTTCGGGCAAATCCAACGCGATTATTGTCTGCATCGAACACCTGCCAAACGTGATCAGTGAGCTGATGCTCTTCAGAAGAAGACGGTCCATTACTGACCGTATAGTACCGCTCTATAAATGTCATTCCAAGAATGAAATCAAGTCCCTGTTTGCTGAGGCTTCCGATGTTGCTAACCACACCGTATTGTTTCTCTGAATCTCCACCCCATGCTGTGTTCTGGCTTTTAGGAATCAGTTGGGCAGCAACGTCCAAGGTAAGCACCTTGTCGGCGATCACGAAGTTGAGAGGGTACATGGACGAAGTGGACATAGGAGGTATTTCAAGAAGACCCAACGTCGAGTTGTATGTCGCACCTGGGATGGCCCCGATGTACGTAGCAAAGAAGTCGTCTGCGAGGAGGATTGCTAGTAAACATGACGGTTGTGTCAGATCAGGTACCGTAGAACAATCGATGAGCAAACATACGCGTAGTACCACTGTCAACAACGCCAGCAGTGGAATTGGGGATGATGGTGTAGTTGCCATAAGTACACAAAGTGGTGTTGATTCCCCAGTAATAGGAAGACGGGTATGTGGTCGTCACAGGAGCGTACACGAGCTCACCCTCGAACTATATACAACACGTATGAGCAATTCAAGCACCAAGCTGAGAAAAACGGTATCCATACCAACGCTCGATCAGTGCCTCCGTATGTCAATAGACCATCTACACAACTCAGGCTTGACGATATGCAACTATCAGGGATTGAGTACTCACTGGTGTCACTGTCATTTGTTGAAGGAGCAAGGTACACACCGAATACTTGGTTCTTAATAAGTCCCTGCGACAGGAGGTTGTTCATGACCGTTGGAGTCGTTGCATTCTGACTAGGTGTGAGAACGTCAATTGTGAGATCAGCAGGTCCGAGACCGATGAGGCCATCAAGACCCGAGAAATTGAAACCGGTAGAGAAAAGTGCGTCGCCGATAGATTGGTTGGCGATTGAAAGACCAGGTGCGAGGGACACCCGATCCCAATCTGTCTGCCGTTACTAACGTGGCAGATAAATTTACAAGATCCTTACATTCAGGTCCTGTGATTTGGCCTGACCCATAAGTGATGTTCAAAGTCTGCCCTGTAGGTATACTGGTGGACGTCCGATTATATGGCTTGCCAGTACTGCCATATGGTTCATATGGTGTATCAAATGCATGATGAAATTGATGGCACTTACCCCACGACAGTGTTCGAGGAGCCAGTGTCGAGAAGGAGATTGTAAAGTGTCGGAGGGTTACCAATACCGACGCTTGTTGTGTAGAACTGTACTTGATTAGTCACGGGGATGGTATTTAATCCGCTGGCTGGATAGGACTTGAGGAATGCAGCACGAGTACGGCCAGCCTCAGCAGGAGATCCATTGAGATACGCATCGGTGCGTTTTACCTTGCTCAGTGGAATGTTGACACCCGAAGTTGAAAGGGTAGATTCAGAGGCACTGCAGTGACTGCATGCCAAGACCAAGACAATCAACAGTGCAGCGAACGATCTCATGCTGAAGGAGTCGGGTGTTGAGCTTGGAAGACATACTATGCCCTACAATAACTTCGTCGGTCAATCCATTCGTCAGTCACAGAAATATCACGAGGGAGTCACATCAAGTCACACGAGCCGAATTCAGACTGCGCTCGGCACCCAACTGACGAGACAATAGACGTTCCAAAATGTCTAGCTAGTAATTGTACATGAGTACTACCAAATGGTGGTTGATAAATGTCAGCAATTGCAATGAATTGGGGTTGTCTATCCAAGTTAGATGATGATGGGATTTGTGACGCACCAATGGTATAGGTAGCAGGATGGGTTGACTTGGAGAAACTTGAAGGACTGTATGTGGCGTATGTGTCGGCAGTGTCAC